>JAUCBJ010008698.1:0-52821 GCA_032718475.1 Nemertoderma westbladi
GACAGAACAGTATTAAGCTGTATTTAATGCTTACACTGCAATACAATATAAACTGTTACTGTTCGCGCTTTTGAAGACCTTTAGCAGTTTAACCTGCCAAATTTTATATGTCTTTTAGTTAATTAAAACCACTTTAGCATACGACAATAATTTATGCTAATACGCAAAACATTAGCCGAAATCAGCCCATGCGCGATCATTCACCCGATGGATCTACACCCGGGAGACTGAATTCGGATGCTTGAATTGTATTATTACAGTGTAAGGTTGCAGTGTAAACTTACTGTATTATTCGATAGATCGTTAATAATTAATCTCTGACAGGTATTATTGGCTTTCGGGAAATATTAACAGTTCCTTTAGGACGTGGCGCTTTATCTATTTAAACAGAACTATGACTTATACTAAACGCAACGATACTGCTTGGGATTGAAGTATAAAGCGTATTCTTTAGGAAATACTTTGTTACCAATCACAATCATACACACTATTCTGCCGACAGTCAGTACATTTGATCACACATAAAGAGAGCAGTAATTGACTCACGTAGGGTCTGCTAAATAACATTGGATTCAATACACACCACATTAATATAAATCGCAATTGTTATATATAGCCGGTCTCTCTAACCTGTAGTGTTATCAAGAAAATTGGGAATTGGGTGATTTATCCGTATTATCCAAATAGCAATATTTCCATCAACAAATATTTACAATTAATAACTGACGGTAAAATAACAGTACAAACAATATGATTAATGCAATTAAAAGTATCAAGGTGAGATGAGTGATTTAAGTCAGTGAGTTCGTTTCGTTAGGTAACAGTTTATACTTTCGATAATTCAAGCAGTTTACGGTACAGCAGTATCTATCCAAAAATGCCGGTGTTTCTGGCTTAGACAGCAATAACAACAAAGTATCAAGAAAAAACAGTAAGACTGAACACTCTCCTTATGATCGGCAGGAAAGCTACACGTCGACAGGAAAAACCGCCCTGATTGGCCCAAGCCAAACAAAGAACCACGCGTCCAATGGCTGTTTCCATGTCAGCAACCAGCTGCTAGATGTCGTAATATGAATCATCACGGCTAAGCTGTGAAAGGTGGTTGGTGCATTACAAGTTTTTTGTCTTACCATGTCCGCTAAAACACGTATATAGCAGAATGATTTTTATGTCCGTTAAAACACCTGTAAAGGTACCTTGCGGGCGAGGGGAATATATATACAGTTAGGAAACCCTTTTTAGAGTATTCCAGCGCCTGGGGGGGAACTGGCCAGCAAAGGCAAACGTATCAGTTATCCCACAAAAGCTTTTACACCCATAATGGTCCCTATCTGCAGCACTGAGCTCCTTATTACAACAGCTGATCTCTGATTGGTTCTTAATTCAGGTTGAATTACATTGTCAGTGCCGAGACTGTATGGGGTTTGTAAATATGCGTACCGGAACCCAATGCTGCAATGCGTTGCCGGAACCCAATTGTGCCAAATGTTATTTTGATTAGTGAAAATTTGATGAGTAGAGATTAGTTTACATGTTTTTATTATAATACTTATAAAATTCATGTAAAATTATGTTATCCATCATATTTATGATTTTACGGCAACGGCGATGTACTGTAGGGGTTGGGCACAGTGGCAGCATATGACGACATTGACAGATGGGAGGCCATGAGGATGTAGATTGCGGACATACAAGGTATCAGATAGTATTTCCAGGTCTATCGTTTACCTGAGCCGCTAGCTGAATGGTTAGAGCGTCAGACTTCCAACCCGGAGGTCACCAGTTCGATCCTACCTGGATGTCCTTGCCGACTTTGCAAAAGCAGTGCCCAACAAAAAGTTATGATAATATTTATATCATTGAAGTGTGTTATTATTGTATTATTGTAAAAAAAATTGTTAAATGAAGTTTGCCTAAAGATATGCGATGAGCGATGCATGCATGGTATGGTATTGTATTCAATGTACGATGGTGATGGTACAGTATGATTACAGGATTAGCCAATCTCATAATGCATGAGTCTTTGCCAGGCCATACCTACTGTACTGTAGTTAGGCCTACCCTAAGAACGCCAGTTGTGCAATTGTGATACTTTATTATACCAAGAAATAAATGGGTGAAAAAGTGAGAATGTGGAAAGATGGGAACGTGGGAAGATGCAAGATGGGAATGTGGAAACAAGGGAATGTGGGGACGTACGAATATGAGAGTGTGGGAAGTGGGTAGGTGGGTGGTAATTGAAAATGTGGAGAGATGGGTAGACGTAGAAATATTGAAAGATGGACGGAAATGAGCGAGGAGGGGTGAATATGTGGGAAAATATGAGTTTGGGGAGATGGTAACGTGGGAAGATAGGAATGTGATAATGTACGAAGATGAGATTGTAGAAAATGGGAAGGTGGATGGGAATGCAGAAAGAACAGTAGGAATGAGGGAAGATTCACTAATGTTGGAAGCCAGGGGTCTATTTCCCTCAAAACTAACAAAATAATATGAGTTTCTATCGATTTCTGCCCTAAGGCCTTCTTCAGGAAAATGTATGTTAATAAAATAATAAAATAGCTACTGCATATTTTATTATAGTATTGTATACCATTTTATTATTCTATTAACATACATTTTCCTGAAGAAGGCCTTAGGGCAGAAATCGATAGAAACTCATATTATTTTGTTAGTTTCGAGGGAGATAGACCCCTGGCTTCCAACATTAGTGAATTTATGATGAACAACTAACTCCCTAACGACGGTGTGTCGGCACATTAGATACTTTAATGAGGGAAGATGCGTGAAAATGTCGGAAGGTGGGAATGTGAGAAGTTGGAAAGATGGATGGGAATGTGGGAAGATGGGATTGTGTGAAAATCGATTGTGGATGGATAGGATTGTGAGAACAAAGGATTGTTGAAGGAGTGAAATGTGGGAATATGGGAATGTGGGGCGAGCCACGAAGTTGGCGGAGCCTTAGCGAATTGACACTGTTAGGGGGTGGGTCAATTTATGCAAATAGTTGTCGTCGTCGTCGTCGTCGTTGTCGTCGTCGTCGTCGTCGTCGTCGTCGTCGTCGTTGTCGTCGTTGTCGTCGTCGTTGTCGTCGTCGTCGTCGTTACGATTTTGACATGCTAATAACTTTGTCGGATTTAAAGCTGCCAAGTTGAAAATTTGTAGGTATCAATATGAGCAAAAGTTGAGATTTTTGAGAGACTTTCAGACACCATCAGTGCAATGGTCTCCCGCTAGAGGGCCACATGTCTAAACATTAAATGCCCTCCCATTTCTTTGCTTTTAATCCGTTTAAGCTGAAACTTGGCAGATATGTATTAGACCATTAGCTGTGACTTTCAAAGGAGGCGAATCCATCTGCAGTTCTCCAGTCTGCCGCTAGAGGGCCAACGTGACTATTTGCATAAATTGACCTACCCCCTAACAGTGTCAATTCGCTAAGGCTCTGCCAACTTCGTGCTGCGCGAAGTCCCCACTTCGTGTAGAGTATATAGATGGATGGGGATGTGGGAAGTCGGATGGCAATTTGAAAAGATTAATTGTGATAAGATGAATTGGAATGTACGAATGCGGAGAAGTTGATGGAATGTGGCAAGATGTGTAGGAGGATGGAACATTGCTGCTTGATGGATAGCTTTAGAAAATAAAGCCAATGATGTAACCTGTTCCTTTCCCTTAATTGGCAACGACAATTTTTGTTAATGTTAGAAAACCCCGTCTCTGTAACCTGCACCTTTCCGTAATCTACTGTATGATGAAATGTTAGTTCGGTTACTGGCATACACATATGTAGGCCTACACACTGGACATTAGAGTAGCGTTTCCTAATATAAATATCAGTAAAAAATGTACTGTTGTGAAAAATTGATTTATATCATTGTGTGAAAAGTATCACTTTCCAGCGCTATAACCCGTATGTGTTTATGTAGCCTACAGAGCGAGTGAGGCGCTGGACCTTTACATAAATAAACAAGTGTCTTAACTCGAATTACTCTTCATTCAATTATGCATGCAATATACTACAACTACTAGGATCGGCATGCTGCATTGCAGCTGCATTTTTAAGAATGCTGTGCCGGCTTATCGACAAAATTGCACGCCACAACTCCCTATCACCCATGCATTTACTAGATCATCCGCATCTTCAAGGCCAGTGTCCTTTAAGATGCGTCTCAAGAAAGTCATGGGCTGTCCACCATGCTTATTCACTCCATGAGGCTGCCAAAGTACAAGATTATGCACTGGCTGGTCCTCACGGCGAAAGCAATGTCCTGCAAAGCGGAGGCGATTTTGTTCTAGTGTCAAGTTTGGGGGAACCTATGAGACACCTCCAATGTTATATAGTGTCTGGTTGGAGATGTGTGCATTGTACTTGACACAATGATTGCATGCAATATACTGTATTATGTCAACTTATCGGGGTTCGAACGCCGAATCAAACATTCTGATAATCGTATTCATATCCATTTATGCCGCTAATTGCAGTTGATACTGTACAACAAAAGTATGCGGTAAACATACATTGGCTATCATATGGAGAATACTCAAGCATGTTCCAAAATTCGAATTTTTCTAAGTAATTGATTGATTCTTTGCAGCGTTCCAACGTAGGCCTTATTGCAGATACAACCAGAGCGCTGTTGAGTTATATAATTTAACAAAAATATACTTTATGGCGAAAACAATCAGCTAGTTAAATGGTATTAAGCATGGAGTACTAGAAAGTTATTTTTACTTACTGTATTTATTTTATTATGGTGGGGTTAATTTGGTGACTGGGGAACGAACTGATTGGCAATAGTGGGTTTTATCATGGAGTTCTAAGAAACTTATTTATACCTGGATTAGAAACTAATTTTTGCTTAGGAGAGTAGGGTAACCCCATCGTTTATTGCTTTGGTTAGAGAACCTATGTAATTGCACATGCAGATATCCCTTTAAATGGCAACAACATCGTATATATCTTATTTTCTAACCAAAACAATATATTGTTTTGGTTAGAAAACCCCACGTCTGTACCGGGGTCCTTCCAAACTTTGACTCGTTTTGGCTTTCCTAGGCACTCAGAGAATGTTCACATGGGCGGCTTTTTCTAACGCCAGCCGATAATTAGTAGCGAATTGTGGAGAAGGAAATAAATTTTCGATTGATTAAAAGTTATCCCAGGGTCTTTCAAAGAGGATTAGCAAGTAACGGGAAATATGGTGGGGTGTTTTTTATACTGTATGTTTATCCTATTTGGTTCTGAAAAAAACTAGTCAGTAACAATGATTTGTAATGCTGTACATAAGCTACAGTAATAATTTTTATAACACTTCGAATGTTTTTTTTGGTATGGATATATTATAGCCTAGTCCAATACTTGTAAAATGCCAAAATTTTACTAAACTATTGTATAATTAGTACACTTTTCCGAAAAACCAATCCCAGATGTGTAATACTGTATGATGATGCTATGAAATAATAATAGAAGACGAATCCACGCCTTTATTTTGAAGTTCGTGGAAAAGGCCGAAGAAGAGCTAATTCAGTAAACAGTACATTACCAGTATTTATTACAATAGTCATAATTTCTACCAAAATTCTAAGAAGCTTTGATTGGCAACCGACAGTTACTTAGCAACCTTGGTAATCATCAATGATCCATTACGAGATTGATTTTCAGGTATTACTATGGGTTACAGTACAGTGTGGGCAATGCGTGGCACTGTGCAGCTGTGGCAGTGTGCGGTAAATGTGATGCGGTACCGCTAGCGGTAATAAAAATAGGCATGAAATGTAGAGCAGTAGGGGTAGCGGGTGTATGCCTACGATATCGCAATCGTACTGATTTATGTAACAAACACTACGCCTACATAACGTACCCACTGTTGTGGAAGTAATAATGTACAGTACAGCAGTAGTACAGTACAGCAGTAGTGCAGTACAGCAGTAGTAATAAAGTTACCTCTAGGAGGGATTACTTCCGGATCTAAAACGGATCTATTGATCTATAGACTATATGCCTACATAATCCGAACTCAGACGAAACCAATACTGATTGCCGGTACCGGTTTAGCTTGTTTACTTTATTATTTTATTCGCTAATAATCTATGGTAGTTACAGAGTTAGTTACATTGCAGCATAGCATTGCTTGTTGCACTTTGTACCGGTACGACACGTGGCTTGTGTCTACCACTACCGGCCAGCCGGTATGTCAAGGAGTCGAGTGCGTCTGGTCTGTGCGTTGTAACTACGGATATTTGTTGTATTGATTGGCTGGCCTAAATACAGTAATACTGCTTTTGTGTTAAATTGAAGCAGTAAATGAGGCTAGATAAAGATAACGTATTATTATGGTATTACCACAATCTGACAATACGAAAGTTATCGAATTGTTTAGTTCATGTAGTTACATATTGCCTAGCTTCCGTGTCCGTCTAAACACTACACTAACAGACTAATCAGATCCCCTAACCTAAGGTTACAGGTTAGGTTCACATATTATAGGCCTACCAACCCTACACCTACATCCATATTGTTAATGATTAATATTTTAGGGTTAAGAACTACATAAAAGCCTGTAACTCTTACTGAATCAACATATACTGTTATGCGCTTTTCACATCAGGACCAGCATACTGTCGTCATAGAGACTACACTGCACTACAACGAATCGAATCGGTTAAACAATGATATTTCGGTTGGATCCTTGTGGAATAACTTGTATTGTAATAACATATTTGTCGGTGATATACGCTGATTATGTCGTTATCGAATATATGATCGATCCATGGAGTGGTACCTTCATATCACCGTTGGTTGTTATTATCTTTAATATCAGCCTCCTTATGCTCGCGATATCGCACTTCCGAGCTGTCACTGGCGATCCGGGAATTGTTCCTTATCCAACAACTGATATATCAGGTTAGAAGATGAATCAGTAACTTATTTTACTTTATATAATTTACAAAGACCTATGCATTTAAAGCCATGCGTTGCGTTGTTGTAGCCTATTGACACCAGTTGTTATGAAAATTTGTAGAAACTGTAAACTAAACTGTACTATCGGACATTTTATTCTAGAGTAAGCTGTATAAAACGATATAATCATGCATTTTTGTCTTTTCCTGAGAATACAACTTCTCCGTCGTAAATTATTTCGCCCATGTGAAGAATACCAGGATTTCACTTTTCGGTCGACTTTTTATTGGAATTTTATATATGAAGATTTTTATTTTTTTTTAATTTATCTTTATTAAGTGTTTTATAGCGGTCATTTCTGTCTTATAACCTGTACATATACTAATGCGTCTATTGTTTTGGGTAGATTCAACCCTTCTGTAACCTGTGTTTTTGGTGAAAACCTGGTATTCTTCACATGGGGGTAACTGCAAAGTGAAATATAACGGCAGAAAGTCTGGTATTCTTCACATGGGCCAATTTTTATCTTTAGAGACAGGGGGGGGGGGGGGGGGGGGGGGGGACTGGACGCAAAACCCGCCTTGGCGAATTAATATCCCGCCTCAATGTTAAATTCTCAATTTAGCGAAAGGAGCATAATCAGCTGTTATTTGCGTCCAATTTCCCCTGGAGAGGGATGAATTTTTATTGCGTCCAGTTCCCCCCCCCCCCCCCCCCCCCCCATCTGTATCTTTAACAACTAGAACAAAATAATCACGATGTATGAAAAGGTCAAGAATAACTGTTTATCGTCAATAATTATTTCAACAGTTTTCATAGCGTAGGAATTTAAATGATGCCATAAAGCTATAAAAACTGATTATATCGTTAAGTACAGGACTTCAAGGCGTTGCAGGAGTTTATTCTACTGTATAGAACAATAACGATTCACCCCTAGTTCCTAACTGTAAAGTTCAACTCAGCCGCCTAAAGCTACAGTAAGTGTACAAGTGTTACATGTTACAAACACCTACGTTAATACCTGGAGCTCATAATGGCCTGAATTAATAATAGCAATTGCTATAGTTATGTAGCATTTACTAGGTAAGTCAAGCAAATCAAATTGTATTTGCGTTTGATAATTTCAGTTTTCTATATAGTAAAAGGTATTGTTTTTACGCCAATCCTAATACTGTAGCAATCGCTAGTTTTTTATTTATATATGGATGCATGAAAATTGTTTGAAACTTCACAAGCAAAAGCAATAATAATTGCTAGTTTTTATTAATTCCTAATTCGGCCCAATGTTTCATGTTGCAAGTAAGTGATGTTAGACGCGTTTTACTATATACGCGTTTAAAGGCATGGGAACTAATGTTTTTTAAAATCTTTTCAACGCCGTGTAAAAATGTAACACGTGGTCCGTTGTGTTCGAACTATTATATGTAAAAATGTATATTGATTTGATACTAACAGATACATATGAGACTAGTAAACCTGCCTTTTTTGGCACACCCTTTCCATTCTCGCGGACGCTCTTGTTTCCTAAATCCTAGCACACATGCTGCATTCAAATGTATGGATAATAATAATAATTGTGGATATTACTTTAGCGTTTAAACAGGATCCGACTTTTAGGGGTTTCAGGGTTCATTATCTCCATTTTCGAGATCGGGATTTCCATTGATAATACTGTTATTTAAGTTTTTAATACAATTTCAGTATAGACCAGTCATAGGTAGATTGTATCTAGATTATGGCATGGTTTTCTATTTTAATAAAAAAAAAGTAAAAGTAAAGTTTTGTTTAGCCGTTAGGCCAGGGAGTACGCACAAAGTATAGCGACTTATTTACAGTACGGTCCTCCCAAAACTATACTCACAACTTTTTGTTGGGCGCAGCTTTTGCAAAGTCGGCAATGACGTCCAGGTGAGATCGAACTGGTGACCTCTGAGTTGGAAGTCTGACGCTCTAACCATTCAGCTTGCGGCTCAGGTAAAAGATAGACCTGGAAATACTACCTGATACCGTGTATGTCCGCAATTTACCTCCTCATGGCCTCCCATCTGTCAATACCATCATATGCTGCCGCTGTGCTCAACCCTACAGTACTTGGCCGCCTTTAACCACTCGCTACAATGAAAGGGTAGTGTATTAACCATGAACCACTCACGGCCACAATGATTAATTATACACTCTAGCTCTAATTTAGGTAGGACAGTTACACCCAGAGAGAATTGCGACCAGTATATTTATAGTTCATTATTGGTGTTATGGGTGAATGAGGGGTTTCATATTATTATAACTTTTTGTTGGGCACAGCTTTTGCAAAGTCGGTATTGACAGATGTGAGGCCATGAGGAGGTAAATTGCGGACATACAAGGTATCAGATAGTATTTCCAGGTCTATCTTTTACCTGAGCCGCTAGCTGAATGGTTAGAGCGTCAGACTTCCTAACTCGGAGGTCACCAGTTCGATCCCACCTGGACGTCATTGCCGACTTTGCAAAAGCTGCGCCCAACAAAAAGTTGTAATAATATGAAACAACTCATTCATCCATAACACCAATAAAAACTATACTCGTCAGAGGAAAGTCGAGTACTTACTTACGTATTTACCCATTTAACGATAAAAACATTCATGAAAGCAAAAACATTCAACCTTGCGTACTGGTAAACTACCCGTTGACAGCTAGTTTGGACCCAATGGTTAGTCTAGCGGTACTGAAACGGTAAGCCAGTGGTACGTACACTACCCGGAGCGCGTTCACACTCAACGGAAGCGTTGCCGTAACTGTTGGTCCATCTGTTCACAGTTAATTCAACAGTCTAGACAATCATTTTATTGACAGTATTTCAATGGGGAGCGGTAAACCGCGCGGTGTACCGCACAACTACATGTTGGATCGATCACAGTTAACCAATCATTTACCGCTCAGACACCGCTCGCTTACCGCTGGATCGTTCACACACAACGGTGTGCCGCTGGCCCTGTGGTACACCGCGCTGTGGGGAACTGGACGCAATAAAAATTCATCCCTCTCCAGGGGAAATTCGACGCAAATAACAGCTGATTACTCTCTAAAATAAAACTGTAACCTGTTCTATAGTGTTTAGTTTATTGTTTTGGTTAAAATAACGTGCCACTGTAACCTGCTCATTGCCATAAATTGATAATTTATCATTGAGGCGGGATATTAATTCGCCAAGCCCCCCCCCCCCCCTGTCTCGAAAATATATACGTAGGAGAAGAAAATCTCAAACAAATAAATCTAATAAAATACATTAGTGCGGTTATGGAGTATAAAGCGACATGGAAGAGAACATTTTCATATGAGAACGTTACAGCCCCTTTACTACATTCTGATACACCCATTCAGTATTGCTTACTACTAGTATGGGGGGAGTGCAAAAAAGACCCAAAAAATAGAATTGAAGTAAATAAAGCATTATGATGTCACGTTTTCAGATAATCAAAGGCACTCATTTCACAATTATGAAGAGCTAAAAAATTTACATATCCAACACTTATATTGCCTCCAAACTGGTTTGTTTAAGCACAATGTATTTTAATATTTATAATTAATTACAACTCTTCAGAATTATCTAACTATTTCACGCCATCCCAAAATATCCATTCGTATAAAACAAGGTCAGCCCAGAAAAATTTTTTTCTAAAACGCAAGAATCTTCAGAATGCAAGAATCGCAAGGGTCACTAGAATATCGCGGAGCTCAGCTGTGGAACAATTTACCCCAAAATCTAACTCAAATAAAATCAGGAAACTTATTTAAAAAAAACTAAAGATTTTTCTTTCCGAGCAGGAAAAACTAAATCTCATTATAGTCAAGGACAGTAATTCCCAATACGTGTGTATACGCGTATTCGTAATAGCGTATTCGCTTTGGTACGGTGGTGGGTTATATGCTTCAGTATGTGTGTGGCTATAATCTTCATATTTCATCACTAGGGGGCGTCCGCCACTTTACTCGCCCTGCCAATTGCTGGTGTCCCGCTCATCTAGAAAATTTAATTTCCTTAAAGGTTTATTATTATGCAATACTATTTTATGGAAGAGCTAATAAAAATATATCTAATCTAATAATTTGGTGTGAAATATCTAGCAGCCAATATGATAAATACCTCTCATATTTTCGGTTAAAGTGTCTGCAATAAGATTCCAGATATTTTTGAAACTCAATTTCAACTCAAACGAAATTGCAATTACTTTGATAGATATTTGAAATTGATATCTTAATATGCTGAAAAACTGAGCAGTTTACCAAGTGTGTCCCTACGAAATTCGCGAGTTGAATAGTATATATTTGAGAGCGAAATGCCTGAAGGTGCAGAGATTTTCCATTTCCCTTGTTTATGATCTGCTAAATCTTAAAATTTGACAGCTATATAGTAAACCACAGTCCGCGTTTCTTTTGTCTCTAATCAACCTGCAGTCTGCCGCTAGAAGGTTTGATTCTATCGTTTAAAAATAGCAGAGCTATGAGCCTTCGAAAGTTGCATGAATTTGAATCGAGCCGCGAGGTTATTTATTTAATTCATTAGATTAATTTATTAAATTATATATAAATACACAAAGTTCTGGTACATTATATTTATCGTCAAATTAGGGGTGGGTGGTGTGGTGTACGTACGTGTCATTGAATTACGGCACTATATTCCAGAGCGTGGTGTACGTACGTGTCATTGAATTACGGCACTATATTCCAGAGCATGGTGTACGTACGTGTCATTGAATTACGGCACTATATTCCAGAGCATGGTGTACGTACGTGTCATTGAATTACGGCATTATATTCCAGAGCGTGGTGTACGTACGTGTCATTGAATTACGGCACTATATTCCAGAGCATGGTGTACGTACGTGTCATTGAATTACGGCACTATATTCCAGAGCATGGTGTACGTACGTGTCATTGAATTACGGCACTATATTCCAGAGCATGGTGTACGTACGTGTCATTGAATTACGGCACTATATTCCAGAGCGTGGTGTACGTACGTGTCATTGAATTACGGCACTATATTCCAGAGCATGGTGTACGTACGTGTCATTGAATTACGGCACTATATTCCAGAGCATGGTGTACGTACGTGTCATTGAATTACGGCACTATATTCCAGAGCATGGTGTACGTACGTGTCATTGAATTACGGCACTATATTCCAGAGCGTGGTGTACGTACGTGTCATTGAATTACGGCACTATATTCCAGAGCATGGTGTACGTACGTGTCATTGAATTACGGCACTATATTCCAGAGCATGGTGTACGTACGTGTCATTGAATTACGGCATTATATTCCAGAGCATGGTGTACGTACGTGTCATTGAATTACGGCACTATATTCCAGAGCATGGTGTACGTACGTGTCATTGAATTACGGCACTATATTCCAGAGCGTGGTGTACGTACGTGTCATTGAATTACGGCACTATATTCCAGAGCATGGTGTACGTACGTGTCATTGAATTACGGCACTATATTCCAGAGCATGGTGTACGTACGTGTCATTGAATTACGGCACTATATTCCAGAGCATGGTGTACGTACGTGTCATTGAATTACGGCATTATATTCCAGAGCGTGGTGTACGTACGTGTCATTGAATTACGGCACTATATTCCAGAGCATGGTGTACGTACGTGTCATTGAATTACGGCACTATATTCCAGAGCATGGTGTACGTACGTGTCATTGAATTACGGCACTATATTCCAGAGCATGGTGTACGTACGTGTCATTGAATTACGGCACTATATTCCAGAGCATGGTGTACGTACGTGTCATTGAATTACGGCACTATATTCCAGAGCGTGGTGTACGTACGTGTCATTGAATTACGGCACTATATTCCAGAGCATGGTGTACGTACGTGTCATTGAATTACGGCACTATATTCCAGAGCATGGTGTACGTACGTGTCATTGAATTACGGCACTATATTCCAGAGCATGGTGTACGTACGTGTCATTGAATTACGGCACTATATTCCAGAGCGTGGTGTACGTACGTGTCATTGAATTACGGCACTATATTCCAGAGCATGGTGTACGTACGTGTCATTGAATTACGGCACTATATTCCAGAGCGTGGTGTACGTACGTGTCATTGAATTACGGCACTATATTCCAGAGCGTGGTGTACGTACGTGTCATTGAATTACGGCACTATATTCCAGAGCATGGTGTACGTACGTGTCATTGAATTACGGCATTATATTCCAGAGCGTGGTGTACGTACGTGTCATTGAATTACGGCACTATATTCCAGAGCATGGTGTACGTACGTGTCATTGAATTACGGCACTATATTCCAGAGCGTGGTGTACGTACGTGTCATTGAATTACGGCATTATATTCCAGAGCGTGGTGTACGTACGTGTCATTGAATTACGGCACTATATTCCAGAGCATGGTGTACGTACGTGTCATTGAATTACGGCACTATATTCCAGAGCATGGTGTACGTACGTGTCATTGAATTACGGCACTATATTCCAGAGCGTGGTGTACGTACGTGTCATTGAATTACGGCACTATATTCCAGAGCGTGGTGTACGTACGTGTCATTGAATTACGGCACTATATTCCAGAGCATGGTGTACGTACGTGTCATTGAATTACGGCACTATATTCCAGAGCATGGTGTACGTACGTGTCATTGAATTACGGCACTATATTCCAGAGCATGGTGTACGTACGTGTCATTGAATTACGGCATTATATTCCAGAGCGTGGTGTACGTACGTGTCATTGAATTACGGCACTATATTCCAGAGCGTGGTGTACGTACGTGTCATTGAATTACGGCACTATATTCCAGAGCGTGGTGTACGTACGTGTCATTGAATTACGGCACTATATTCCAGAGCATGGTGTACGTACGTGTCATTGAATTACGGCACTATATTCCAGAGCGTGGTGTACGTACGTGTCATTGAATTACGGCACTATATTCCAGAGCATGGTGTACGTACGTGTCATTGAATTACGGCACTATATTCCAGAGCATGGTGTACGTACGTGTCATTGAATTACGGCACTATATTCCAGAGCGTGGTGTACGTACGTGTCATTGAATTACGGCACTATATTCCAGAGCATGGTGTACGTACGTGTCATTGAATTACGGCATTATATTCCAGAGCGTGGTGTACGTACGTGTCATTGAATTACGGCACTATATTCCAGAGCATGGTGTACGTACGTGTCATTGAATTACGGCACTATATTCCAGAGCATGGTGTACGTACGTGTCATTGAATTACGGCACTATATTCCAGAGCGTGGTGTACGTACGTGTCATTGAATTACGGCACTATATTCCAGAGCGTGGTGTACGTACGTGTCATTGAATTACGGCACTATATTCCAGAGCGTGGTGTACGTACGTGTCATTGAATTACGGCACTATATTCCAGAGCATGGTGTACGTACGTGTCATTGAATTACGGCACTATATTCCAGAGCATGGTGTACGTACGTGTCATTGAATTACGGCACTATATTCCAGAGCATGGTGTACGTACGTGTCATTGAATTACGGCACTATATTCCAGAGCGTGGTGTACGTACGTGTCATTGAATTACGGCACTATATTCCAGAGCGTGGTGTACGTACGTGTCATTGAATTACGGCACTATATTCCAGAGCGTGGTGTACGTACGTGTCATTGAATTACGGCACTATATTCCAGAGCATGGTGTACGTACGTGTCATTGAATTACGGCACTATATTCCAGAGCGTGGTGTACGTACGTGTCATTGAATTACGGCACTATATTCCAGAGCGTGGTGTACGTACGTGTCATTGAATTACGGCACTATATTCCAGAGCGTGGTGTACGTACGTGTCATTGAATTACGGCACTATATTCCAGAGCGTGGTGTACGTACGTGTCATTGAATTACGGCACTATATTCCAGAGCGTGGTGTACGTACGTGTCATTGAATTACGGCACTATATTCCAGAGCGTGGTGTACGTACGTGTCATTGAATTACGGCACTATATTCCAGAGCATGGTGTACGTACGTGTCATTGAATTACGGCACTATATTCCAGAGCATGGTGTACGTACGTGTCATTGAATTACGGCACTATATTCCAGAGCATGGTGTACGTACGTGTCATTGAATTACGGCACTATATTCCAGAGCGTGGTGTACGTACGTGTCATTGAATTACGGCACTATATTCCAGAGCATGGTGTACGTACGTGTCATTGAATTACGGCACTATATTCCAGAGCGTGGTGTACGTACGTGTCATTGAATTACGGCACTATATTCCAGAGCGTGGTGTACGTACGTGTCATTGAATTACGGCACTATATTCCAGAGCGTGGTGTACGTACGTGTCATTGAATTACGGCACTATATTCCAGAGCGTGGTGTACGTACGTGTCATTGAATTACGGCACTATATTCCAGAGCATGGTGTACGTACGTGTCATTGAATTACGGCACTATATTCCAGAGCATGGTGTACGTACGTGTCATTGAATTACGGCACTATATTCCAGAGCATGGTGTACGTACGTGTCATTGAATTACGGCACTATATTCCAGAGCGTGGTGTACGTACGTGTCATTGAATTACGGCACTATATTCCAGAGCATGGTGTACGTACGTGTCATTGAATTACGGCACTATATTCCAGAGCATGGTGTACGTACGTGTCATTGAATTACGGCACTATATTCCAGAGCATGGTGTACGTACGTGTCATTGAATTACGGCACTATATTCCAGAGCGTGGTGTACGTACGTGTCATTGAATTACGGCACTATATTCCAGAGCGTGGTGTACGTACGTGTCATTGAATTACGGCACTATATTCCAGAGCGTGGTGTACGTACGTGTCATTGAATTACGGCACTATATTCCAGAGCGTGGTGTACGTACGTGTCATTGAATTACGGCACTATATTCCAGAGCATGGTGTACGTACGTGTCATTGAATTACGGCACTATATTCCAGAGCGTGGTGTACGTACGTGTCATTGAATTACGGCACTATATTCCAGAGCGTGGTGTACGTACGTGTCATTGAATTACGGCACTATATTCCAGAGCGTGGTGTACGTACGTGTCATTGAATTACGGCACTATATTCCAGAGCATGGTGTACGTACGTGTCATTGAATTACGGCACTATATTCCAGAGCGTGGTGTACGTACGTGTCATTGAATTACGGCACTATATTCCAGAGCGTGGTGTACGTACGTGTCATTGAATTACGGCACTATATTCCAGAGCATGGTGTACGTACGTGTCATTGAATTACGGCACTATATTCCAGAGCATGGTGTACGTACGTGTCATTGAATTACGGCACTATATTCCAGAGCGTGGTGTACGTACGTGTCATTGAATTACGGCACTATATTCCAGAGCATGGTGTACGTACGTGTCATTGAATTACGGCACTATATTCCAGAGCATGGTGTACGTACGTGTCATTGAATTACGGCACTATATTCCAGAGCGTGGTGTACGTACGTGTCATTGAATTACGGCACTATATTCCAGAGCATGGTGTACGTACGTGTCATTGAATTACGGCACTATATTCCAGAGCATGGTGTACGTACGTGTCATTGAATTACGGCACTATATTCCAGAGCGTGGTGTACGTACGTGTCATTGAATTACGGCACTATATTCCAGAGCGTGGTGTACGTACGTGTCATTGAATTACGGCACTATATTCCAGAGCATGGTGTACGTACGTGTCATTGAATTACGGCACTATATTCCAGAGCGTGGTGTACGTACGTGTCATTGAATTACGGCACTATATTCCAGAGCATGGTGTACGTACGTGTCATTGAATTACGGCACTATATTCCAGAGCGTGGTGTACGTACGTGTCATTGAATTACGGCACTATATTCCAGAGCGTGGTGTACGTACGTGTCATTGAATTACGGCACTATATTCCAGAGCGTGGTGTACGTACGTGTCATTGAATTACGGCACTATATTCCAGAGCATGGTGTACGTACGTGTCATTGAATTACGGCACTATATTCCAGAGCGTGGTGTACGTACGTGTCATTGAATTACGGCACTATATTCCAGAGCGTGGTGTACGTACGTGTCATTGAATTACGGCACTATATTCCAGAGCGTGGTGTACGTACGTGTCATTGAATTACGGCACTATATTCCAGAGCGTGGTGTACGTACGTGTCATTGAATTACGGCACTATATTCCAGAGCGTGGTGTACGTACGTGTCATTGAATTACGGCACTATATTCCAGAGCGTGGTGTACGTACGTGTCATTGAATTACGGCACTATATTCCAGAGCATGGTGTACGTACGTGTCATTGAATTACGGCACTATATTCCAGAGCATGGTGTACGTACGTGTCATTGAATTACGGCACTATATTCCAGAGCGTGGTGTACGTACGTGTCATTGAATTACGGCACTATATTCCAGAGCGTGGTGTACGTACGTGTCATTGAATTACGGCACTATATTCCAGAGCGTGGTGTACGTACGTGTCATTGAATTACGGCACTATATTCCAGAGCGTGGTGTACGTACGTGTCATTGAATTACGGCACTATATTCCAGAGCATGGTGTACGTACGTGTCATTGAATTACGGCACTATATTCCAGAGCATGGTGTACGTACGTGTCATTGAATTACGGCACTATATTCCAGAGCGTGGTGTACGTACGTGTCATTGAATTACGGCACTATATTCCAGAGCGTGGTGTACGTACGTGTCATTGAATTACGGCACTATATTCCAGAGCGTGGTGTACGTACGTGTCATTGAATTACGGCACTATATTCCAGAGCATGGTGTACGTACGTGTCATTGAATTACGGCACTATATTCCAGAGCGTGGTGTACGTACGTGTCATTGAATTACGGCACTATATTCCAGAGCGTGGTGTACGTACGTGTCATTGAATTACGGCACTATATTCCAGAGCATGGTGTACGTACGTGTCATTGAATTACGGCACTATATTCCAGAGCATGGTGTACGTACGTGTCATTGAATTACGGCACTATATTCCAGTGTGGTGTACGTACGTGTCATTGAATTACGGCACTATATTCCAGAGCATGGTGTACGTACGTGTCATTGAATTACGGCACTATATTCCAGAGCATGGTGTACGTACGTGTCATTGAATTACGGCACTATATTCCAGAGCATGGTGTACGTACGTGTCATTGAATTACGGCACTATATTCCAGAGCATGGTGTACGTACGTGTCATTGAATTACGGCACTATATTCCAGTGCTGGTGTACGTACGTGTCATTGAATTACGGCACTATATTCCAGAGCATGGTGTACGTACGTGTCATTGAATTACGGCATTATATTCCAGAGCATGGTGTACGTACGTGTCATTGAATTACGGCACTATATTCCAGTGTGGTGTACGTACGTGTCATTGAATTACGGCACTATATTCCAGAGCGTGGTGTACGTACGTGTCATTGAATTACGGCATTATATTCCAGAGCATGGTGTACGTACGTGTCATTGAATTACGGCATTATATTCCAGAGCATGGTGTACGTACGTGTCATTGAATTACGGCACTATATTCCAGTGTGGTGTACGTACGTGTCATTGAATTACGGCACTATATTCCAGAGCATGGTGTACGTACGTGTCATTGAATTACGGCACTATATTCCAGAGCATGGTGTACGTACGTGTCATTGAATTACGGCACTATATTCCAGAGCATGGTGTACGTACGTGTCATTGAATTACGGCACTATATTCCAGTGTGGTGTACGTACGTGTCATTGAATTACGGCACTATATTCCAGAGCATGGTGTACGTACGTGTCATTGAATTACGGCATTATATTCCAGAGCATGGTGTACGTACGTGTCATTGAATTACGGCACTATATTCCAGTGTGGTGTACGTACGTGTCATTGAATTACGGCACTATATTCCAGAGCGTGGTGTACGTACGTGTCATTGAATTACGGCACTATATTCCAGAGCATGGTGTACGTACGTGTCATTGAATTACGGCACTATATTCCAGTGTGGTGTACGTACGTGTCATTGAATTACGGCACTATATTCCAGAGCATGGTGTACGTACGTGTCATTGAATTACGGCATTATATTCCAGAGCATGGTGTACGTACGTGTCATTGAATTACGGCACTATATTCCAGTGTGGTGTACGTACGTGTCATTGAATTACGGCACTATATTCCAGAGCGTGGTGTACGTACGTGTCATTGAATTACGGCATTATATTCCAGAGCATGGTGTACGTACGTGTCATTGAATTACGGCATTATATTCCAGAGCATGGTGTACGTACGTGTCATTGAATTACGGCACTATATTCCAGTGTGGTGTACGTACGTGTCATTGAATTACGGCACTATATTCCAGAGCATGGTGTACGTACGTGTCATTGAATTACGGCACTATATTCCAGAGCATGGTGTACGTACGTGTCATTGAATTACGGCATTATATTCCAGAGCATGGTGTACGTACGTGTCATTGAATTACGGCACTATATTCCAGAGCATGGTGTACGTACGTGTCATTGAATTACGGCACTATATTCCAGAGCATGGTGTACGTACGTGTCATTGAATTACGGCACTATATTCCAGAGCATGGTGTACGTACGTGTCATTGAATTACGGCATTATATTCCAGAGCATGGTGTACGTACGTGTCATTGAATTACGGCACTATATTCCAGAGCATGGTGTACGTACTAGGGTGGTCCTTATTTTGAAAGGTTGGAATTTATCATCTCTGACCCCCTCAAATGTATCCATTTCGTCAAAAAATACGACATGCGAAATTTTAAGCATGTACATCAAATATTAGAGGTAGCTCAAACACACTGAAGTTGAGTGTCTGGTCACCGATTGATCGCGCGCGAAGAATATAATAGAGTTTGCTGATATGAAGGCTTCTGTTGGTCGTACAGAGTTAATTTTAGGCTTGTTTGAACCGCAGTCATCGATTTAGTGGGTGTAGATACCTTCAAAACAAGTGCTAAGCTAGTAGTTCTTGAGATATCACACAAAAGCTTAAGCCCGGCACAACTCATCAATCGATCATTCGGTTGATTACGCCAAGGACATATTGAAATATTGGCATTAACATTTTGTAGGTCTACGTCCCTACATCTTATTTCAGTTAATCTCGATTTTAGCATTGTTTAACCATTCAAAGCTATGTTTAGTAAAAAAAATTCGTCATAACCCCATGGGAAATGCTTGCACAAGCATCACTAATTTGTGTCTAAGCGCCATTCAGCCATTTGGTACGATATCAATAATTGGCCACAAAACTTAACTTTTGGTTAATTATATCTAGGAACTGTTCGTTTAATTTGATTTTGACTGATTTTCAGTGCAGAACCCAAAAATGGCAACTGATTTGTATTTTAAAATGATATGGTACATGATATACAACAATACTATACTGTACTTCAAAGCATTTTAAGATAAGGATTGATAGATGCAGAGATATGTGCATCCAACGACCAAAAGAGAACTAATATATGGGAAGAAGCTTTGCACATATGTATTATACATAATTAGAGAATGCTGATTCCAAATCTGATTTCAGATTTGCCCTACCACATAATTACCACGTAATTTGAACTCAAATTGGCAATTGTGAAAAAACTTGATATGCTATGGCAGCATGGCAAATCTGAAAGCAGATTTGGAATCACCATTGTTTAATTATATATAATTCATATGAACAAAGCTCCATTCAATGTTGTAGATTGATTTTGAGCATATTTGATTATTTTTTAATCAACTTCTCTCCTTACAGTTGTTCGCGATAAGTAATTTGAACTTAAATTGGTAATTTTGAAAATAACTTGATATGCTATGACAAATATGAAAGCAGATTTAGAATCAGCATTGTTTTAATTATATATAATTCATATAAACAAAGCTCCTTTCAATGTTTTAGATTGATATTGAGCATATTTGATCCTCATTTGAATCTACATCACTCATCATAGTCGTTTGCAATAAGTTTTTTGAATTCAATTTGGCAATTGTGAGAAAACTTGATGAGGTAGGGCAAATCTGAAATCAGATTTGGAATCAGCATTGTCTAATTATGTATAATGCATATGTTCAAAGCTTCTTCCCATATAGATACTCTTATGGTCTGCACTGCACTGCACATATCTCTGCATCTATCAATCCTTTTAATATGCTTTGAAGTACAGTATGGTATTGTTGTATATCACAGTATCATGCACTATATCATTTTAAAATTCAAATCAGATGAGATTTTTGGATTCTGCACCTTAAAATCAGTCAAAATCAAATTAAACGAACAGTTCCTAGATATAATTAACCAAAAGTTAAGTTTTGTGGCCAATTATTAATATCGTACCAAATGGCGCTTAGACACAAATTAGTGATGCTTGTGCAAGCATTTCCCATGGGGTTGTGATGAATTTTTTTTACTAAACATAGCTTTGAACAGTTGAATGGTTAGACAATGCTAAAATCGAGATTAACTGAAATAAGATGCAGGGAGGTAGACCTACAAAATGTTAATGCCAATATTTCAATATGTCCTTGGCGTAATCAATTGAATGATCGATTGATGAGTTGTGCCGGGCTTAAGCTTTTGTGTGATATCTCAAGAACTACTAGCTTAGCACTTGTTTTGAAGGTATCTACACCCACTAAATCGATGACTGCGGTTCAAACAAGCCTAAAATTATCTCTGTACGACCAACAGAAGCCTTCATATCAGCAAACTCCATTATATTCTGCGCGCGCGATCAAAAGGTGTCCAAACGCTCAACTTCAGGGTGTTTGAGCTACCTCTAAATATATATCATTTGTGCTCAAATTTTACTCAAGGTGTTTTTTTTATCAGAAGAAAGGACTTGGGGGGGTCAGAGGAGAATTTCCACAGCTTTTAAATTTTACATTGAAATAAGGACCACCCTAGTACGTACGTGTCATTGAATTACGGCACTATATTCCAGAGCATGGTGTACGTACGTGTCATTGAATTACGGCACTATATTCCAGTGTGGTGTACGTACGTGTCATTGAATTACGGCACTATATTCCAGAGCATGGTGTACGTACGTGTCATTGAATTACGGCATTATATTCCAGAGCATGGTGTACGTACGTGTCATTGAATTACGGCACTATATTCCAGTGTGGTGTACGTACGTGTCATTGAATTACGGCACTATATTCCAGAGCGTGGTGTACGTACGTGTCATTGAATTACGGCATTATATTCCAGAGCATGGTGTACGTACGTGTCATTGAATTACGGCATTATATTCCAGAGCATGGTGTACGTACGTGTCATTGAATTACGGCACTATATTCCAGTGTGGTGTACGTACGTGTCATTGAATTACGGCACTATATTCCAGAGCATGGTGTACGTACGTGTCATTGAATTACGGCACTATATTCCAGAGCGTGGTGTACGTACGTGTCATTGAATTACGGCACTATATTCCAGAGCGTGGTGTACGTACGTGTCATTGAATTACGGCACTATATTCCAGAGCATGGTGTACGTACGTGTCATTGAATTACGGCACTATATTCCAGAGCATGGTGTACGTACGTGTCATTGAATTACGGCACTATATTCCAGAGCATGGTGTACGTACGTGTCATTGAATTACGGCACTATATTCCAGAGCATGGTGTACGTACGTGTCATTGAATTACGGCACTATATTCCAGAGCGTGGTGTACGTACGTGTCATTGAATTACGGCACTATATTCCAGAGCATGGTGTACGTACGTGTCATTGAATTACGGCATTATATTCCAGAGCATGGTGTACGTACGTGTCATTGAATTACGGCACTATATTCCAGAGCGTGGTGTACGTACGTGTCATTGAATTACGGCATTATATTCCAGAGCATGGTGTACGTACGTGTCATTGAATTACGGCACTATATTCCAGAGCATGGTGTACGTACGTGTCATTGAATTACGGCATTATATTCCAGAGCGTGGTGTACGTACGTACGTGTCATTGAATTACGGCACTATATTCCAGAGCATGGTGTACGTACGTGTCATTGAATTACGGCACTATATTCCAGAGCATGGTGTACGTACGTGTCATTGAATTACGGCACTATATTCCAGAGCGTGGTGTACGTACGTGTCATTGAATTACGGCACTATATTCCAGAGCATGGTGTACGTACGTGTCATTGAATTACGGCATTATATTCCAGAGCATGGTGTACGTACGTGTCATTGAATTACGGCACTATATTCCAGAGCATGGTGTACGTACGTGTCATTGAATTACGGCATTATATTCCAGAGCATGGTGTACGTACGTGTCATTGAATTACGGCACTATATTCCAGAGCATGGTGTACGTACGTGTCATTGAATTACGGCATTATATTCCAGAGCGTGGTGTACGTACGTACGTGTCATTGAATTACGGCACTATATTCCAGAGCATGGTGTACGTACGTGTCATTGAATTACGGCATTATATTCCAGAGCGTGGTGTACGTACGTACGTGTCATTGAATTACGGCACTATATTCCAGAGCGTGGTGTACGTACGTGTCATTGAATTACGGCATTATATTCCAGAGCGTGGTGTACGTACGTGTCATTGAATTACGGCACTATATTCCAGTGTGGTGTACGTACGTGTCATTGAATTACGGCACTATATTCCAGAGCATGGTGTACGTACGTGTCATTGAATTACGGCATTATATTCCAGAGCGTGGTGTACGTACGTACGTGTCATTGAATTACGGCACTATATTCCAGAGCATGGTGTACGTACGTGTCATTGAATTACGGCATTATATTCCAGAGCATGGTGTACGTACGTGTCATTGAATTACGGCATTATATTCCAGAGCGTGGGTGGTGTACTCGTTACTGGTATTGTCATTATTCTATTCTTTGACTTTATGTATTATGTAGCCCAGTAGTCATATATAACCGACCCGACCCGTTAATTCAACTGTAATTAATGATGTAATATTATTGTAATGGAAAAAATGAGGAAGCACGTCACCGGATGTTGCTAACCAGTTGCTCATGACACTTACTTTCCAGTCTAATCCACTTCTATTGAACAGGCAGTCTTAGGCGGTCATTTTTCAATTTCTGAACAAAATAATAATATTTAAATCTGAAACTTATGGTCTGTCTTTTTTTTAAGAGTGCTGCTCCAGTGTTACAGAATACTTACAATTCTGTAATTGCTTGTCATTCACTCTCACGGGTCAACTATGATCTGATTCTTAATAAGCATGTAGGCTTACGTGACAAAAAAAAATGACATAATGACAATAAGTCATTATTATGATCAGATCGCCTGTTTAGTATTTATCTTTCCTTATTAGAAATACATTATCCCGCCCTGAAGTCGGCTTGCCGTTTGGTTAACAACTTTAATTGGAACTATGACGTATGTGGTTTAGAACTAAAGTTCTTTAGAACTAACGACACCCCATGGTTCAGTAATTATGTTTAGATCAATTAAATACACATTTCTTAAAGCAAATCACTTGAACTAATTAAACACTATAATGGAATGGGGATTCCAGCTGTATAATTTTTAATAACTACACCCCAGTCGGGGTAAAATGACTGTATATTAATTAATTTTAATTAAATACCATAATAATATTATATACACCGAAATAACATGTATAATTTTAAAGTGCAATTAATTAATTAAATCTTAAAGTAGAAAATAATTAATTTCCATGACAGGACACCCTAAAAAGGCCGCTTTTTACCGCAATTAAAATAATTAACTACTTTTATCTTAGCTTCTCGAAGGCTGCACGTAAATTTAACTTGGGAAATTTCTAAACTTTTGCCAGACTACACATGTACCAAGTTTGGTTATTGTTATTAACGTTCAAATATTGGACACGACAGAGCGACAGAACAACGTGTTGATTAATGGTACCCCTTCGCTAAGGCTCACCTTACTTTGTGGCTCGCCCCACATGAAGCTAATATAATATATAATCATAAATTATTAATACAATTGAATGTGTATAAACATCTCGCTGATGAAGCATAATAAGCTGAAACCCACCCTATGTTGCTATTATTTGGTTGTTAGTTCAACACCCAGCGACGTTCTTCCTATCTGTTTTCTATTATGAATAAAATATCACCTGGAGGAAAAACTCGAGTTGAATATTTACTTATTTGCTGTTATTACTGTTTCAAGTAAACATACGTTAGGCCGTAAGGTCCGCCGTTAGAGATAAGATATGAAACTTAACTAATAGGCCGAATTGCGCATAATGCTGGTTCAACCCCCGATGACGTGCTTCCTATATTTTAAAATTTCTGAAAAAAAATATATTCAAAATACATACCGTAGCTCAAGGCAGCCTGTCATTCAGCCAACGTGTATTGGGCTCGCCTCAGAGCGTAATTATGTGATTGTATTGTTCGCTCCCACCTTTAACCTTCTTGGTGTTATCAAACGCTTTCACGCGTAAGTCCTCCTATCTTCCACCTCAAACGGACAATTAAATCGACTAAATGTATAAGTTGGAATTGCCCTGGATAGCGTGTTTTCAGGATGATTGTCTATATAAATAAACTGAACTGGCTGTGTGCAAAAACTGGTCCGCTATCGGGTAAAAGTATGGGATAAAGGCGCATTGGCTGGGGGGTGAGCTATGAAAAAGCTAGCAAAATGTTTCTAATTACTGATATAATAATATTATATTACTACACAATACAATAGATAGCAATAATTAATAGTAACATATGATTGCAATATGTCGGTTTTTCTTGTCGTCAATTATTTTGTCATAGAATTAATTACAGTACTACCGTATTGATGTATTGCGCAGTACCAGAGAGAACAAAAAGGGATTAATTATTATGCAATTTCCTGATAGAGAAATAACATCCAATGTAATTACAATATCAATACAGGCGATTGCAATAAAATGGCTCCTCAACAAGGCTTAAGTTCCGACGGCCAAAATTGTAAATTAATAAATAATATTTAGAAATTGTTAAATAATAATTAGAAATTGTTAAATAATATTTAGAAATTGTATAAAACGTCAAAACGATAATTTACCAGAATCTCAACATTAATGACAAAGAACCAATATTTGTGCACTTGGCACTGCGCAATATTACATTAGATACCTTAAATTATCAATATACTCGGTACAGGTTTTAGGTACAGTTAAATATCTGTCCATTTTATAAACAATAATCATAAAATAATTAATACCAATCTTTGGAGTGCAATCATTTCGATGATTTAGTTCTCAGTTTTATTTTCTTAATAAATAAACTGGTCGTATGCAAAATGTAAATGAATATATATATACAATGTACATACGTCATACATACACTATAACTACTTTTAACATATACATACATACAATACATTTTAGACTATACAATGTTATTATTACAGTTAAACATATGGGATGGGTGGGTGTGGTGGTCCAAAAAGGCCAAATTACGAACGTCAATTATTTTATACGAAATTAAAACGTATAGCTCTAAATACACCATGACCCGTAATATAGTGTCATTTTCTGATGACACGGACCCCCCCCCCCCCCCCCAAATTTTTCTACAAATCTTTATCATATTGCTTGAAATTTGAAACACAACTAGTTCAACTCGCCGTGGTTGTTACCATGAAGCCGGAATTTTCGATTTCGCCTTTAAATTTTATTTATAAGCGTTTTAAAAAAGTGTCTTTTGAGAAATCGCACCCTCTGTATCATTGCCATTCTTCACTGTAGTCGTAATTTTTTCACATCAATAGAAAGCTAGCGTTGAAAGGATTCCAAATATGTAGCAATATCTGAATTTCGTTGAGAAACAGCTGAGAAATAGGCATTCAAAGATTGCAAGAATTATTGTTCGCTGCAGGCCATTTATTCTATAATGATGAGTTACGAATTGAGTAAAGTTTATGAGTAGGTTATCTCCTTACTCGTCGGTTGATATGGATTGAATAGTGAATTGAATACCCACCGCTTCATTCATTTACAAACCAAAAAAATGATTACTGAGGCAATTAATCAGTGAGCCCGAGTACAACAAACAACATTTTCGATATATACATATCCTACAGTTTCAATTTTTTTACTGTATTTTTTATTTAGGGCCACTGATCGATTTAAATGAAATACTGCAAAAACAGGGTTGTTTTAAACCACCAGTCCAGTAGTCACAATTATTGTTAGTCACAGGAGCCTAATAATGACAATTTGTTTTGGACCATCATACATGTTTAGTTTTTTAAATAAATAGATTTAATAATAAATGGATTTATACTTTGCTTGTCGCTGTTTTGATCATTTATTTGATCGGTAGACCTATTTTGGATGGGCTAGGGTTCGATGCTAGTAATTCCACTCATAGTTACAATTAGCACATTTTGAAATCAGCGACACTCAAAATAAAGTTTCGTAAGTTAATTTATTAAACATTGTGTCATAAGATATGTTAAAGTATATTTTACATAAATATTCGATGTTATTGCGGTGTTGGCGGCCCAGTAGTAAGTCTAATCCGATGAGTCTATTAGAACGTCATTGCCTACAACACCGGGATCCAGATGGGCTAAGGATACAGGTACTGATCCAGCAGCTACTTTGCGGGATGGCGTAGCCATCATATCGTCTAGAGGAGAAGTTAACAGTAAAATATTAGCCTGTGTGTCAACTTTGCTTCTGCGAGTTTTATATATTCTATCCTGTATTGGAGTAAATCTGGGGTGCGAGTCGCCGGACATTGCCGCGAGCTCGCATCCGGGGATTGTCTTCCAGTAGCGGGCGTGACGCGGGCTGCCGGGTTCGGTTCGTTGCGTGTACTCCTCGCCCTCGCTGTTACTGCGAATCACCTCGGAGGGTCGAGGGAATAACGGCATCGATTCGTTGTCGCTGGAGCTAACCGATGAGTCTCCCGCCTGTGTATACGCGTTGGAAGCCGAGACTAGGTTGAGTAACGAACCGGCCGATCTAGCGGTATGCTGCACGGATCCGAATCCTTTAGAGTGCGATGGACTCTTAAAACATACGCCTTGAGACTGGTCCCTAAAGTTGTCGTTGTTTGTTTCTTTACGTATGACTTCATCGATATCCATCAACAGAGTTTCATGTCTCGAAAAACCTGCGTTTGTGAAACTTTCATTATTTATGGAGTCAATGTGATTTTCCCCTATTGATGGAACGTGCATGTAGTTAATGCTATTTTGAATCGGTGGTAGACAGTTGAAGGTTGAAGTTGGAGGCACACCGCCACCTGATGAGTCTGAATCTACTGATGTCGAAGCCCTGCGAGCTTTCTTTACCAAGAACAAAGTCTTCCCATCGGCTCGCCTGACGAAATTTCCATGTACCACCTGTTTATCGCCCATTGTTCGACCATTAAGCCCTATCGTGGACTGATTGTCTTCAGGGATTTTTCTTTTAGCTCTGGTATTCTTTGGAACTACAGCTTCCATCAACGAGATACTGTTGCTACTGCTGCTGACAAATGCTTGTCTAGGTGAAACATGAGGTTGACCAGGCTTGGACTTTGGAGTGACAGGTGATTGCTTACTAACTGTGGAATCTCTAGATACTTGGCATTGTATATTCACATTACTGGGGTCAACTTTTCTCTTAGTCACTGTAGGTTCTCCGCCAGGACCAATGCGCACTGTTGCTATGGTGATAGCTTGGCCGGATTTGAGAGTTTTCTGGGCCGCAAGGAAGTCAATAGCTTTGGATTTTGGAATTTGGAGAGGTTGTGGTGTTGGTTTGGACGATGTAATTTGTCGAATTGGTTGGGGTATGATGGTGCTGTCAGACTCCTCCTCACATTCCTTTTGTTTATTCTTAGATGGTCGAGGTCGATTTTTGATACTTGTGGAATTCTTATTGCTTGTACCGGAACCGGACACAGGAATTTGATTCAAACCAGTATGGCCGCCATTCATAATACCGGCAGTGTCAGCTGAACACACAACTACATTTTGATTTTTGCATTTTATTTTATCATTTATCGTTTTATGATTCTTTGATTTATCATTATTATTTTTATGGCCAGCCTTTTCAACAGAATTCTTCTTTCTTAGGCGTCCTGAATGAGACACTCCAGAATTACCATGAATATCCAAGTGAATTTTTGATCCACTTATTAACTGTATTATATGAGACTTTGGGGTCTGTAAACGTTGCGATTTGCTTTTAAACGTCTTTTTTGTTTCCCCATTGTGAGCTGCCAAAGGTTCTGTGGCAAATGGGCCATTTATTGTCTCTACCTCAATCTGATGGTTTTCGACATTTTTTTCTGGCACATTACGCCTCATTTTTGAAGACGAGTTTATGGAATCACACTCTGTTTTCTTTAAAGGAACCTTTTGGTTGATAGAGGTACCATTTATTGCGACATCTTTAGATTGAGGCTCCCCGGAATCTTTACTATTATGTATATCTGATTCCTGTCTCAATTCACTGGGCTTATCTTTATATGTTTTCTCTGGAATATTAATGGAAAGATGTGGTAAGGCCACACGAGGCAATGGATTGCGACCTTCCAGCATCCATCCAAGTGATCCTGAACTTCCGGTCAACGCCGCAGCACAAGCTTCCAGGTTGTCATCGTTAGCCACTCTTCTAATCTCTGCTTTATATCTCTCAGTCGGGATTCCAAATAAGTCCCTAATATTTGTAATTAGGTCTTTTTCATTACCAGTTAGATCTCCTCGTATTCTAAGGGCAGTGACAACTTTAGCAAACGCTTGCAATTCTAAATGTCGCGCCATTGCTTGGCACTGACTGTCGCCAACATTAACATTTGCGAAATAGTGCTTATTGAATGACATCCCGAGTAGAAAACTGTTACAGGTAGGAATATACTTCAAATAAATGTAGTTTATTTCTAAGTTACTAATTTATCTATGGTACCGTATTATATCAGTTATATCTGTACATACAGACATGGCTGTATGGTATCAGGTACAGGCCTATATGACTACCGTAACTGACTAAATAATACCGTACGCGATTGACCTATTAATTTTGTTATTAAATGATCCATTATTCAGCATCATAAAATGAATGTAATACCGGTCTAGGCCTAGGCGAGGCCAAATTAATGGGGATATCACCCTAGAGGCGCCACTTTTTCACGGATCCAGTTGGCCTCGCAGGTTACAGAGTGGCAGCCCAAACCCTAATTAAAGCAGTAATTTAGCCCTAACCCTAAGTCATGAGGCTCAAAACTAAAAATTTTTTGTGTAATTTCGGACATTGTGTCGGGTCAATAGCAAAAAGTCAGAAATTCAACAAAATTTCTTAGATTAGAGCCTCATGACTTCAGGACTTAGGGTTAAATTACTGCTTTAATTATGGTTTGTGCCTAACCAACACCGGCAACAATCCAACAAAATCTAACCTTAAAAACAAACCAATATCCCAGTCAGCAGGTCAGTTACCTACAAAACACCCCAATAACTAAGTCATTAAGTAACCCAAGTCAGACAAGTAAAAATGACACTGTATGTTTTCCATATAAAATGTGGCCCCTGTAGTGTGATAGTGCCAAATTAATTGGTAATAATATGAAATATGATTGATCTTACCAGTACCTGCTTACACCTAAGATTTAGTGTGATTCATGAGCGGACCCATGTACCAGCCAGGCTGCAAATTGTGTGCAAAAATCGCAACGCGTTGTGCGCGGTTTTGAAAGTGCGCGGTAAAAGTGTGCGGAATAGAAATATAAGTGCGCGGAATTGTGTGAAAAACACCAAAAGTGCGCGGTAATCTGTGCAAAATATTAAAAGTCAAAGTGCGCGGATGAGGTGTAAAAAAAAGTTATAAAGTGTGTGCAAAACTGCAATTTAATGAGAAAAATAATTAGCCATAAAAAATTTAACTCGCTTCGCTCGCGTTTCTTTTCCATTTTGCATTGTTAAAATAAAAAAATATCGATCGCTTTGCTCGTGTTTTTTTTTCATTTTAAGACCTACTGCAGTAGCTACTGACCTACATGCTACATATAAAAGTTAAAAATTTCACACGCCACGCTCGCGTTTCGTTTTCATTTTACATTGTTAAAATGAAAAATTTCGCTCATGTTTTTTTTTCATTTTGCATTGCTTAAATTTATTTTTTTATTTCTTTACATTAATTAATAAATAATACTTTTTTTAAATTATTTGTTTATTCGTATGTTTGTGTGAATTGAATTGTTTTTCAGCTTGGTGTGTGCGCGTTTTTTCAGTCCATGCGCGGTATATTGACATTGTCAGATATTGCGCGGCTGAAAAATTTTGCGCGGCTAAAAATTTTGCGCGGGTGTTGTGCGCGGTTCAGTGGTGGTTTGCAGGCTGGTGTACCAGTACCACGGTACCGCTAATTGAAGTTGAAATACCAATCCTTACGATTTAGACTACAAAGTGCGAAGGTGCCAAACAGCCAAATGCTGACTGAACTTCCAACCGTGCCAAGTTAACGGTGTAGGCTAGTTACCGATATCAGGCAGTCAGGTAGGTCAGTAGGTAGGCCTATATTACATATTAACCGCAGACGGTCTGACGCCTGACGGGGGCTGGGGGGTGTTTGAAAAAGGTGGACTGGACACAGAAAACATGGACAATGGACAGACCAATCACGGGCAATTTGCGTCACACAGCATGTCTACATTTTTCAGCTTTGTTGTCCACCTTTTTCAAATTTGAATAAGATGGACTGGGTTGAGAAAGAACAGGCAATGAATTGACCAATCAGATTGATTTGCACATTATAGCAGCTCTCTGTCCACGTTTTTCAAAAAAATTCAGATGGTTTTTATGGTTTATTATTGTTATTATTATCCCATACTTACTGTGACCAACCAAAGTTGTCGTAAAAGGCATAGTTCAATAATATGGGGCGATCCACGAAGTCTGTGAGCTGAGCCTTAGCATTATTGGAACGTCAACATTCTAACTCATTACAGTATAAAGTTAATTATAATAACTACCTATTGTACTGTGAGGGAAATAAAATATGCTTTATTTACCGTTCATCCCGAGATCTGTTATTAAACGACCGAGCGCAGCGAGGGCAGAGGGAGGTAAATAAGTACCCATATTTTGGGAGTGGCGGTCCGAAACCCTAATTCAAAGTGGAAATGGACCCCAACCCCTATATGGAATACTGACAAAAAGCGCGCCATGCGCGTTCTGGTTAAACGAAAATCGCGCCAGCCATGATATCCAATGCGCGCCAAGCCAACAATTGACTATGAAATTTTGCAGTAATTGCTGAATTGTAATAATTTATCAGTTTATAATGCTCTAGCCCTACAGTATTTTAACATTAAAATGAGAGCGTAGCGAGCAAGGAAATTTCCCAATTATGTTAACATAAATACAGTATCACAGTAATAGTCAGATATTACCAGTACTGTAGTAGTAGTAGTACTGTCTGACTGTAGTAGTAAGTAGTAGGTCAACGTCAACTGACTGTTTTTAAATGTGGATGTGATCAAGACTGCAAGATGCGAGCGTAGCGAGCACGGAAATTCTGCTGAATCATGCAGACTGTCATGGTTTTATTGGTTTGAAGAATCTGACAATTGAAAAACTTTTGAAATAAGTCATGTTTTTAATGGTCATGCTCAATCTGTTCGATTCCATTTGTCCACAGCCAGACAGTGCTAAGAGCAGGCTTATAGTATAAACGCGAGCGAAGCGAGCGGACATTTTTCAATCTTTTTAAACCTATGGAATAATTTCAAATAGAGCTGTAGGGTTGGATGTGTTGCCAGTGCACTACTACGCTACCTCCTAACAGCCTAACCTAACCCTACATCCATATTCGCGCCAGGACCGCCAGGATCCTCAATGCGCTCCACACGCCCCTGTCACTACGCGCCAGGATCCTTAACCGCGCCACACATGTTGAGCAAACTCTACATAAATTCCAACCTGGCCCCAACCTTAAATATTTTGGATCCTAAATTCCACAAAATTTCTTAGATTATAGGCCTAGTGCATCGGGACTTTAAGGTTAGGATTACTAATGACAGTTTTAATTAGGGTTTGGGCCTGACCAACTAACCCAACCACAAAAATATACCAATAAATCCAAGTTCAAGTGCTATACGGCTGTACGGTACGCTAGACCTACTACTGTATTATTATGCTGTAAGTCTATAGCAGTCGGGGAGAAGTTCTATTTTCAACTTTATTTTTTAAAATTTAACTTTTTATTAAAATTCAACTTTTGGAGTAGCAGAGTATGGCCTAGAGTTTAAAATTGAACTTTTTTTTTAATTCAACTTTTGGAGTAGCTTTGGAAATACTGAAATATGGAATTGGAATCCATTACTGGTATTCCATTGTATAATAATTATGACATTCAGTGGTAATTTAATACATCTAATAAATTCCCATAGTATTTCAGCTAATTTGCAAATGTAATCACTTAAAATGTTTTTAAAAAAGTATTCCCGACGGTGAAAGTTTTTGTTCCATCGGTAATGAGGGTTAATTTTTCGAGTTACATCCATAAAAACAATCAAAACACCCCTTCTGTGACGTCTTGGGGTGGGGGCCTTCTGCGCCTCCTGCCATTTTAGAGTTGAATTTACAACTTAAAAGTTGAATTAAAAAAAAAGTTTTAAATTTCAACTCAGTTGAAATTTGAACTTCTCCCCGACTGAGTGGGGGGGGGGGGGGGGGGGGGGCAATCTGCGCGGGGGGGGGGGGTTGATTTGATACGCCTAGGACACCGACAACATTCTTAATGCAGCTGCTTCCAGGTTCCAGCATGCCCATTATAGATAGATAATTGAAACCTGAAAAAGGTGGACAGTCCAATCTGAATCATGCCAATCACTAATAAATAGCATTGCTTTAATACGTTTCTGATTGGTCAGACTATTATCTATGTTTTTATGCATGTGTCCAGTGCCAGTCCATCTTTTTCAAACACACATCTTATTCCCAATTATGTAACTAGAAAACTTAAAAACTTGTAACTTGAAAAAGGTGGACAGACCAATTCTGCAATTGCTACAAACTGCTTTACATACAGACATAATACGTTTCTGATTGGTCTGTCCGTTGTCCATGTTTTCTGTGTCCAGTCCACCTTTTTCCAAACACCCGATCTGACTGTCTGACAGTCTGACGGTTGCTAATCATCCCAATTCCTACTACGGTACCGCTGTACCTGTACCGGACCGGTAGGCCTATTGTATTATCTCTGTATCTCATTACTGCATTATTTAGGGCCTACCGTATTATGCAGAAGGAACCAAAACAATAAACGATTTGAAAAATAAAAATTATAATTTTTGGAGTTATTTTGTTTTGTGTGATTTGCTGTGATTTAGCTGTTTAGTGTAATTTGGTATGATTTTGTAAATTTCAGAATTTGGCAGTTTGGTGTGACTGCAGCACTGCAACAGAGTGCAACACACGTTACTGTATATTATTATAATTACAGAATTATTATTATTTATTCCATAGTACCAGAGGTAGGCCTACATAGGCCTATTCAGCTATTAAAATACAGTAAAATATACACAGTTAGCACAATTCTGCAATTAGACCACGGAAACAATACCGGTAGTACTCCTAACTTACATTTCAGCATTTACATCAAATTTATTACCGGTAATTGCAGTATGAAAGTTTATAATGTCAGAATGTATAACCCTGCGACGGCTGGACGGTAACAGCTGGCTGGCTGGTAAAATGGCAATATACCAGTATACTGATATACGTGACCGTGACACATTGCTGAGGACACCAAATCTCTAGATGGCACATTCACAAGAATGCTACGCCGGGTTCATTGTGTCAAGTACAATGCACACATCTCCAACCAGACACTATATAACATTGGAGGTGTCTCATTGGTTCCCCCAAGCTTGACACTAGAACAAAATCGCCTCCGCTTTGCAGGACATTGCTTTCGCCGTGAGGACCAGCCAGTGCATAATCTTGTACTTTGGCAGCCTCATGGAGTGAATAAGCATGGTGGACAGCCCATGACTTTCTTGAGACGCATCTTAAAGGACACTGGCCTTAAAGATGCGGATGATCTAGCAAATGTCATGGGTGATAGGGAGTTGTGGCGGTGCAATTTTGTTGACAAGCCGGCACAGCATTCTTAAAAATGCAGCTGCAATGCAGCATGCCGATCATAGTAGTAGTAGTGACACATTCCTACAAACAGAAAATAGCCTACAGCACGTATTACTGTATTAAACAGTTGGGTGAAGGAAGACACGACCCTCTTATATAAGCAGTGACAGATTTGTGACTTAGATGACAAAGCATTGGTAAATTAAGCTCACCAAATGTAGCCGACATACTGGTCGGTTCATCATTACACATTAGGCCTAGTTAAATAGGGAATATTAAATAATAATCTAGCACAAGTTGTCAGGTTGTTGTATGCAACTAGTTACTCTCAGCCCAAACACCAAATGCTATTGCAGAAAGGCAGAAAGGCTATTCAGCTATTATATCTACCTGCTGACCGGCCTACTGCAGTACTGCTGCTAGCTGTACTATCTGACTGTCACTGTAGTACTGAAACAACCTACCGGCTGACCGGCGGTACTTCATATATCAGTATATCTCAGTATCTGATTGCCTGAACGTACAATCATCACACACATTAAGCTACAGTATTAATTATTTCTTAACCCCTTGAACTATACAGTGGATATTGCTTCTACAAGTGCTACCGGTAGTTCTCCGCTATGGTACATTGTTGATTGCACATCATACTGCGGTAAACTAGTAAAGCAGTACAGGGACTCCGGTAGGCTAATCCCTACAGTTGACCTTGACAGTGCATCATCTGCTTTCCAACAAACCACCACTACAGTATATGATTGAAGTATAACTGCGGTGGAAATGTGAAATATCGACGGGAAAACTATTTTCAATCGCTTGTAGATTCCATGCAACCTCATTATGATTTGTAGGGACATTTGTTTGGGTGAGGGTCCATGTCACTGAATTACGACACTATATTCCAGAAAATGGTGTAGACTTGCGGTAGTTTGCAATTGCCAACTTTCAAGTACTAACATTTCAATTTTGTTAATCCTGCACAGCCGCCCGTTACAAGAGTGACAACTAACAGTAAAGCTGTCATGTAACCCTAACCCTAAGTCATAATCTACGAAAATTAGATTATTATTTCTGTCATTATTGCCATGCAGAGCCCCAACCAAAGCGTCACGTGGACGCGTCAAAATAATTTTAGGTGTCAGACGCAGACCTATTTTGTGGACGCGTCAAAAAGTATAGAAAGCATTGAGGGTAGCCCCAACCCACGCGGATGCGTCAAAGCCAATATCGAATAGTAATATGTACAGAATTAATACAATATAACTCTATAATTAATTATTATACTGAGCAAATGTGTATTATATAAAATACAGTACAAGGTTTGTAGTACTTGATTTAGTCTGCTATCTTGTTGCTGGACTGTGTGTGTGCTGTTCTGCTAGGTGCAGTTAATATTAACAATAAAAGGATAAAGAATAAGAAAATCATAGTGCTTGTAGGGCCTGGGTCTACCTTGCTTTTGACGCGTCCGCTTTGGTTGGGGCTCCCCCTTTAGATTATGGCTTAGGGTTACCTGTTTATTTATTTATGGTCGAGCCATGTCCAACTAATCCTAACCAAAATAACAAACGAAATACCCCATAAAGGCTAAGGTAGCAAGGTTGAACCCTTGTTCATAGTTAGTACAGAATTCATAAAAAGGAGTTGTAGCAACTCAATCTTGTCGATAAGCCAACGTAGAATTAATTGAATTAACTTAATGCAATCTGCAATGCAGCATTCACATTATAGATAGATTATAGATTTATAGTCCATTGGGAAACACATCAAATCACCACACCACGAATGCGGTCACAAGCAATATAAATAACAACTAAATATAAATACGCTAAGCTGTAAGTAACGATAGTAAGTTCGAGTGGGGTCTTCTGGCAACATAACTGCAGGCCATCTCAGTGAACAGTTATACAGTAGTTATCATTATCCGATATGGTTGGTTATATTTCCTTCCAACAATTATGGCATCCGACACAAATCCCACTCTCACCTGTGCTCAGACAATTTGAAAAAGGCCCTAGTATAATTATTAACCTTTCGATAATGGCTCTCAATTCTGCCTCGCCCAAAAAGTTAAAGCTTCCACTCTACGGTATGTTGTTCGCAACAAATTATTTGCACGCCTAATTAGATACATTTTTGCACCAAATAAACTCACTTTCCACCAAATGTTAGAAGGTATATGGCCTTGGTTAAAGGGTCGCCATGTCGAAACCCTAGACAAAAAGTATCTTCAACCCTAAACCTAACTGAAAACTTGGTTTTCAACACTACATGGGGCCAATAATGGCCAATTAAAACTAATTTGACCCGAAGGGTCAATTGGCTTTACAGTAGAACAAAGTTTCCAGTTAGGTTTAGGGTTGAAGACACTTTTTGTCTAGGGTTTCGATTACTAGAGTTAGTTATAGCTAATTAGAGTTAATTAAAAAATAGTTGGTGGAAACTGATCCGTTTTGGGACAAAGGTTAATTAGTTTGGTGTAGAAGGTGATTTTTTGGTGTTGAAGTAAATAGTAGTCTATGTTATTGGCTAATTTATGGAGGTATACCAAACTTTCTGCTGTGATATTTCACTTTGCAGTTTACTCCTATGTGAAGAATGCCCAGGTTTTCACCAAAAAATAATTATTGGGTTGGTTTTTTGGGATCCCAATTAATTTCTTTATTAATTCAATGTAGATTTGACGGGAACGAATGGTTTATTATGGGCACCAAGTTATCGACTGGTTCCAAACACTGATAATAACGGTACGGGGTCGTCAGACGAACTACAACAGGTGACGTCAGCGGATACATTGAGTAAATCCAACGTCCTGCTGCGGAGTCACTGGTCTGTCTGCACACGTTGTCAGATGTACCGACCACCGCGGTCACATCACTGCCGAATATGTAAAAGGTGGGGTTCATTGTCTTTGTTTCGTCTACCGGTACAATGTATAGGTTAAATAGATGTCTTAGTGAACAGTGAGCACAACATACAGTAGCTACTGCATGACACACTGAACAGGTAGCATCAAATAGATCCTACAGTAGATACTTCATAGTCCATTAAAGATGGCGCGGCTCGACTGCCTTGAGTTTATGTTATTATGTATGTAAACAATATCGCTACATGTATTAATTAATTTACTGTTTCATAATTTTAGGTGTATACGAAAGATGGACCATCACTGCCCCTGGGTAAACAATTGCGTCGGCGAGTCAAACCAGAGGTTTTTCATACAGTTCTTATTTTATACTGGTCTTAGTGCTGCCATTGGTCTTGCTATCACTCTTGCTTCGTGGGCAACGACCGGTGAGTGTTGAGGCTATTCGTACTACCATGACCCGATGTACTGTACTATTAGAATACGTAATTAATACTGTAGTAGGCCATAGTACTGTAGTACGGTGCTGTTTACTTTTATTTTATGGCACCATTTCATTATATACGCATTCCCCGAATATATTTAGTTTCTGTATGTAATGTTGTGTTGAATAATATTAAATCACGTCGCATTGTTCTAAATATATTGCCCAAATATATTTAGTTTTTGTTAAATGGATAAACAGATAGATAAAAGTGAAAATCTAATAAATGAGTTGTCTCTAGCTAATGTTCGGGTCTGAGTCAGGAAGTGAACAAAAAAGGTTTCTAGAAATTTCCACACAGATCACTCGTAGTCTATAACATTATGTTTCGTTGTCGAAATACATTTACCATCTCTGCAGTTATCCTATTATATCTTTCAGGCGTCTCGAACACAAATGGACCTCAGACTCGACTGGTTCACACTATAATCCTATGCGTAGAGTGCGTTCTATATATTGTGTTTGTGTTCGCGATACTCTGCGACCAGATTGGTGCGATAACGTCGCAGCGAACCCTCGTCGAACAGACTAAACTCGCCGCTAATAAAGCAGACCAGTATGATGTCACTCCCAGGGGTAGTTGTCAACTGTTAGATGACGTCATGGGCACCTCGCAGGGCGGGACTCGATGGGCGTGGCTGTGCCCACTGGGCCAAACTAACTCATTAATTAATAGTGTACAAATGAATAATATGTTGAACGTTTAAAAATGAATAAATACCAAATAAATATACCAAATTATAAGTAATGCACATTTTTCAGCACCGGAGGTAGGTAACCCAGTATATATTGGCTGTTACCTGAAAGGTTTGTTAGATTGGGGGGGGGGGGTCTAAATCCCTCGGTGGAAGGCACTGTGACTATCCAACCTTTTTTATGCAACTATAATAGGCGGGCGCGTCAATCTAGCATAAAACCCAATTGAAGTAACTCGCAATCAATACGAATCACATTTTTGGGATTCTATATTACATTGTTAATGTCAAAAAAAGTCTATAAAAAATTATTTTGCGGAACATATGTGGCGGTGCAATGGTGCATTTAGAAAGGCGTTATTCGCAGAAACCATGTTTCTGAGAAAAACGCATTTAACCCTTTCGCGCCTAATTCAAGATTTTATGAATGAATAAAATCTACTAACATTCTCGCTATTGGGGTTTTAAGGGTTGGTGATTTGATTTCAGATGTCAGTTTTATGACTGAGTTGTCTGTGTCTGTTTGTATGTCGTCTGTTTGTCTGTCAGTCAAAAAATAAGGAAGCATATATGTAATAAAAACAATCGCCATGGGGGTTTTCCAGGTCTCAAATTTCATTTCTGATGTCAGTTTTTACGACTGACCAACTCTTGGCTGTCTGTGTCTGTATGTATGTCTGTTCGTCTGACAGACAGTCTGTCAAAAAATAAGGAAGTATATTATAAAAACATTCGCCATGGGGGTTTTCCAGGTCGCTGATTTCATTTCTGATGTCATTGTTTATGACTAACCAACTCTAGGATTGCTGTGTCTGTTTCTATGTCTGTCAGTCTGTCTGTCAAAAAATAAGGAAGCATATTACGTAATAAAAACATTCTCCATGGGGATTTTCCAGGTCGCTGATTTCATTTATAATGTCAGTGTTTATGACGGACTAACTCTAGGTTGTCTGTGTCTGTTTGTATGTCTGTTTGTCTGTCAAAAAATAAGGAAGCATATTATACATACAGTCGCCTTGTGTCGTGAGTCGAGCAGGCGTGAAAACTGACATCAGAAATTAAATCACAGACATGGAAAACCCCCATGGCGAATGTTTTTATTACATAATATTCTTCCTTATTTTTTGACAGACTGACTAGCAGACATACATACAGGTGACACAGACATCCTAGAGTTGGTCATTTTATGGCTGTTCTCACTTTTCGTGCACCATATTGGGTGCCAAAAAGAAAGTGTAATTTCTCACATCTGGGTAACCCTAAAACATGTTCCATTGTAATCAGCACCTCAAAAAACCCCATATGGCATTGAATAGTGATCGAATATCGTATCTGCAAAAAATGTCGTTTTTTGTTTGACACCTTGAAAACTGATATTTCACAGAAACCGCACCAGTTTAGTTCAAATTTTAGTCACTTTTAAGAAATCGAAATGCATTACAAAAAAATACCGTCTGAAAAGCGAAAAATTATCTATCAAATAGGGACTTCTATATGCACCGCCACATATTCATTGAAAGTCAACAAAGATTTGCAAAATATTTCAATGATAAATAAATAAAATTGACACCGGCCTGTCCCACGTAAATTGTTATACAGTATCTCTGTAAAAGTTGCATCAAATTTTAAATATTTCAAAAATTTCACAATATATTAAGGTAACTGTTGTAAAAAATTTATACAATTCCACTGCAAGGAAATTTCATAATTTTCATTAATGTTAGTGAAGATTTTCGATAATAAAATTGTGATTGCTCTGATATTGTTTTTTGAAGTGTAATTTAGTTACCGGTATTTGTTTTCAGCTTAAAAACCACAATAGTTTATCATATTATTATTATAACTAATTACTATATTATATTTATACTGTATATAATACAGTATGTGATAATTATAACTAATTATTATAATATTATGACTATGTGATAATATTAGACAAATTGGAATTGAAAGTGATCCCCATAATTTATTTTTATAGACTTTTTGGTGATAGGCCCTACATATTTGCAAGGTAATGCAGAATCAAAAAAATTTGGTTCGGATGAATTGCGAATTAGTTTTGGGTTACCCATGACCTACTATAACATGACCTACCTGTTATAGTAGGTAATGGGTTACCCCCTCCTTTTCGCTAGATTAACTTGCTGACAAGATACATCTGTTTAGCTTGACGTTGACTTATTTTCCCCCGAGTTTATGACAGTTGAGGTTAAGGAAGATCGTAAGCCTAATACATGTACCGGTAACTGTGAAAGCTTGTGAAAGTTTATAAACATTAGTTACACAATATTGTTACTTTTGGAAGGTTAGACATCAGCATAACAGCAGTTTAACAAAACAAGCGCGTAATCCCACAAAGGTCCGCATCTACTAACGCATGAACTGTCTACTTGAATGGCTTACTGCCAATCTTAGAACAAAAAACATTCTCCGGAATAGAGGATTGAACTCGGTACCTAGAGATTCTACGTCCCACGCTCTGCCAACTGAGCCACTGGGGCCGTATCAATTCGTAATACCAAATCCTAACGAGAAATTGACACCACCAACAATAACAACGGAGTGAATACTAGAGGTGGTCTCGCTACGCGGACTTACGATCTCGTCTCTAGGTACCCAGGTTGCCATGCAAATCCACTTACTTTGTCAATTTTACTCGAAACTACTCGAAACTACTCGAAAAAACTTACCCAATTGTATTTTGACAAATTCTCTTGAAATGTTTAACGCCATACGTTATAACTTTCACAATGCGAGGTAGATACATCAAATTTTGTAAATTTGTAAGTTAATAGCAGAAACATATGGTGGTAAACCTCATTTATAGAGAAATTGTTCGTTACGGACTCACAGAAAAAAATGTTACGGACTCACTTGAAATCGTTATGCACTCGTTATATTGTTTTGACAAAAAGAGCAACCACTAATGAATGTTTATGGTGTTTATTCAATAAATATCTTTATTACTTATATACCTTTCACAATGTACCTTAAGAATCACTATTAGATATATCTTTTTAATAGTGTTCAGAAGTGAACTGTACATCATATCTATGAGATTGAGTAGGCATGTTTGGTGTGTGTATTATAGTAGTGTATATTTAATATCCTATAAGTTTATATGACCATAATTTGTTAAAAATGACCAATTTCTAGTTCTTTAAAAACATAAATACCACGTTCACGGAAATTTTTTTACACTCGAAAAAAAATTTTGAACAGTATTTCGTTGTATTTATGATTTAACTATCACTGTACTTAGGTTATTCCACTTGGCGTAGTTGGTTAAATCGGTGGCATTGAAATCACATCTCTCCTTGGGTCGTGGGTTCGATCCCATCATGGGGGCTAGGGTAGTTTTCGTTTCGGCACGAATACTTTAAAGACAATAAACATACTTATTAGCCAGGGCGCAACTCTTCCTTCCGTAAATGGTAGCTAAATGAGTGTCCTGGCTGGAGTTTCCTCTGGGGATATATATGTCTGGGGGGGTCCGCACTGGAAATAATTATTGAGACTTTGTGCGTAATCCCTGGCCTAACGGACGATTTTTTTTGTATCACAATCCATCATTCGGTCACTCGTTTCATGAAATATTGGCGAACTTCAAGGGTATCATACAGTACTATACCATCTTGGTCAGTAATTTCTGTCATCCGTGATATATGCCGTTTGGCCCTTTCAGCATCAGAAATGTGAGTATTAGACGTAAGAGACAGGATCAAACGGGCGCAATGAAGAATGTTGTACAGTAGTATGATGTATGAATGAATACGTTCGAATGTACTGTCGATGGACAATTGTCAGACTAAAATGAGCTGAATACTTTCAGTTTACATAGTGAATAATGTATACAAAGCAGAATGATTCTTACCTAACCTACCGCGTGGCACGTTTCAGCTGCAATACAGAACATAGAGACCTAATGGATGGTTTTGATTGGTTGTAAACCCAAAGGAAAATAATTGTCAGTGTAATATACATGCGGGGTGTACTCCAAATTAAAACTTTAAGTACTTTTCGTTACGGACTCACATAATTATGTAGGCCAAATCTAACAATTTGAAACTTTGAATACACAATGGTACGCTGTCTATAGGTCTATTCAAATTTTTATCATCAATAGCTTCTACAGTAATAAATGTTGAATTCATTGTGTATTGTGTCATTGTGATTCAAGATAGAGCTGAGGAATGGAAGTAAGGAAGTGATTCAAGATAGACCAGAGGAATGGGAAGTAAGGAAGTGATTCAAGATAGAGCTGAGGAATGGAAGTAAGGAAGTGATTCAAGATAGACCAGAGGAATGGTAAGTAAGGAAGTGATTCAAGATAGAGTGGGTAGTCAGATTTGGCAACCTTTTAGAAATGTTTAAAATACATCACAGTACTATATTGGATGCCAGGTCATATTCTAAAAGTTAATTGGACGGGCTTTCCATTTCCGTTGTCACACACCTACAATTATGGCTTCTAATATTTACTATTTTTAATATTTACTGGGTATTTTCCAATTTCACGAAATTTTGATTGGGCCGTTCTAATTTATAAAATTTCGGTAAAATTTATCTCCTCCTACAATTTTGAGTATTTTGGTCTGAAAATTGGTGTGTAGATGCACTGACTATCCCTTTATACTGTAGAATCCTTAAGACGGAATTTTGAATTTCTTTTTTAAAATGATTTTATTGCACTTTTTGTGACACGAAGTCATTAAATTTTCATTTTTTATAGACTACACAAGCTTTAATGTAACTTTTCACGAGAACTAGAGCGAAATTCAAAAATCCATCTAAGGAATCTGTTCAGGAGAGACTGGGACTTTTGGACTTTCTTTTTTTTGACTTTTTTTCAAACAAAAAAAATTAGCCAAATCGGATAAAGATTGAAGGAGGAGATACATTTTTAGTGACTAAAAGTGACCAAAAAATGAAATAGGAGTAAATGACGAAAACAAAATGTAGTTTTTTGAACCTTCCCGCGCCAACTTCGGTGAATATGAAAGAATGTCAGTTAAATAATGTCCGACAGAAAGGATGATGATAAACTAACTAAAATGTATTTCGTTATGGGGTTTTCGGGGTCGGAGATTTCATTTACGATGTCAATTTTTATTTTTGGTGGAATCTAGGCTGTTTGACTGCCTGTATGTCAGTCGTATGTCTGTCTGCTAAGTACCGACTCTAAGCTAGTTCGACTATACCCCCCCTCAAATAATGCAAAGGTATTGCCTGATAACTTTGTGGAACAAAATGTGTCTGATGATATCTCCTTTGCTGAAGTCAAGGCTGCTGCAAAGGACATAAGACTAATCGTGCCAGTGGAGTAGATGGTGTCCCCCTTGACGTCTTTAAAACAGGAGAGAGTTTGGTGTTTGGAGCTCATTTAACCCATCATAACATGTAGGCCTACAGAACTAAGAGAATCCCACAAGAAATGAAAACCAAAAAGTTGGAGTGACAGTTCCCAATAAGGGAAACCTAACACTCTTTGGATCTTTTCGTGGAATATCATTGAGGTCGATTTTTGCAAAGCTATACCGAAAGCCAGCTAAGCACATGATTGATCTAGACGTCACTGATGACTTATGAGTATTCTCAGAAGCATTAGAGGGAGACCAACGGCTCCTCAGCTCATTAGAACGAACAGGCTGCCTCTAGTGTTGGTCTTCATGTTAAATCCAAGAAGACTGTTACTGTTGTGCTTGGGCATGTGGATGACGAATGGTCTGTCCAGGAATTCGAAATCAAATAGAAGATAGAATGCATAGGAAACTTAAGGTTCGATTATTTAGAGCAGAAGCAGCTGTATAACCAGTGGGAGTAGTAGTATGCTAAACAACGGGATTGAGACAGCGTCTGCCATAGTCTACCATGTTAAAGAATTTGCCGAACGGCTCTTGCCCCGCCTACTTACTATGATTACTATTGTTGCCCCACCCACTTACTATGGTTACCATGGTTACCATTGTGCATATGTAACATATGTCACCACTGTGTATATGTGACATATGCGGTATAAGGCCAGTTTGCAGGCGGAAGTAATTTAATTAATTCGTGTCTACCGGTTGGCGTTTGACCTTGAACCGCAATAGGTAAAACCCAATATAGTAAGTGGGTTGCAGACGTTTGTTATAAAAGTCTTTAACATGATTTGATTATTCTACCTATGGGGCGAGCCATGAAGTGAGTGATAGCGTCGAAGTGTGAGTGATAGCGTCGAAGTAAGGTTATGACGCGACAACTAAAAAAGGTAAATAAACACAGACTTATGGGGGCGAGCCATGAAGTGAGTGATTGGTGTTTGATCTTGAACCGTAATAGGTAAAACCCAATATAGTAATCGGGTTGCAGACGTTTGTTATAAAAGTCTTTAATGATTTGATTATTCTACTTATGGGGCGAGCCATGAAGTGAGTGATAGCATCGAAGTAAGGTTATGACGCAACAACTAAAAAGGTAAATAAACACAGACTTATGGGGGCGAGCCATGAAGTGAGTGATAGCATCGAAGTGAGGTTATTGTATTTATACTTATCACTACGCAACAAGTTGTGGGGGCGAGCCGTGAAGTGAGTATAAGGTTATAGTATTTATAATATTATTTTAATTTGATTATTCTACCTATGGGGCGAGCCATGAAGTGAGTGATAGCATCGAAGTAAGGTTATTGTATTTATAATTATTAATTGTCGAAATTATTACTTACATTAATTTTCGGTTGGAGGCGGCGTATGTGTTTCGCCGACCATTCGCGGGGGGCATACACACATCGATCGCCCCCCAGCGATCGGCAAGACGATCGCCGGGCGCGTCAGGACCAAATCATCATTATACCGTGAGTTAAATTCAATTGAGTGCATTACCCGCACCCTGCGTGCCCACTCAGCTTTTTTGAGACGAATCTTGTTCGATTTTTCCAAATTAAATGGCGGAGGATGATACTCGAAGGGTTGGACAACTAACTTCGGGTTTTTACCGCCTTCAGCCATTGAAATTGAATTGAAAATTAATTTAATAATTAATAAATTATAAGAATAATATTAAAAATTAAAATAATAAAGTGATGCCGCTATCACTATTCTCAATGTTATTATATAGCAAACTACAACAGAACTAACTACTTTGGTAAGGCTAATTTTCTATGCTTCGCGGCGTATCTATATTATATTATTATCTATATATAATTTATTTTGCAAAACTGCCCACATATGTGAGTAAATTGAACTCAGAGCTTTGATTGTCGTTAGAGCGTTTAATTATTGCCTAATTCGCGTAGCCTGGATTGAGATTCTGGCCTTTGTGTTAACCGCATAAGTTGGGCGGCAGATGCTTGGGTCCCAATGTGCTCTGTGCCTAATTATTATTATTTCCGGTTTTACCAGCCGCCCACACGTTAAAGAGACCCCCGCCCGTAAGGTTTCTGTGATGAAAATTAAAAACGAATAGTGCCGTGTGAAGACCCCAACCCATATCACTTACCGTGTCCCATATATTTATTAAAAATATTGCTATTACTATATACCCAAGAAATAAATATTTATTATTAATATTAACGCTAATAATATGTTCACACACCGTAATTGAATATACCCATAACCAAAATAAATAAATTATTTTATTAATGAAAGTGTCCACTGTAATAACAATAAATCATTGTACCGCAAATTAGAGGTGAATATATTCATTGCTCTGGGATTTTTCGGCACCTCGGTTAAATAATACAGACAAAATAGACCACACTGAGTCGATTGTGGCGCTTGAAATATTTTACGATTCCAAGTATGCCTTTGGGTATATTTATGCAACCAATATGATATTTTTGGTGGAGGCGCTTTACCAAACGAATCTAAATAATAAGCAATTCTGTTAACCACGCGCACGCAAGACCAGTGTTGTCCAGGTAGGCCTATACGTTGATTATTAATAATAAATGAATAATTTTGTTTATGCTTATTTTTTTTTGTGTGTATTATGTGTAATTGGTCGATTGCGTAAACACCGATGTATTCGGACCCCACCGGGAATTTCGCTAATTGTATAGAGTCCAACATCTTAGCGTACGCGTATCATTAAAAGTTTATTTATTCAGTTATTATTTCCTTGGCTTCCGAAATAGATAGAAGAGCGTCATAGCTTGCCATTAATATAACGTTAATAGTGTTAACTAGCGCATTACTAAATTTCAGAATCAAATGCCCACTAGTATGAACACTAGGTTGAATCTCATGGCTTTGATCCCCGCCGGCAGTAAGATCAAATACGATCAAAGGAAATTGGGTACGAAATCGTTCTGGTGTTAGCGAGCAAAATACGCCGCTCAAGCTCTTGAACACGTTCATTAAACTTTCGAATTCCAACATAAAATTGTTTTCTGGAAAGTTAGGGCGATATGGATACCCATGTATAATACGGGAGTCGATGTTTAGTTCAGCATAATTTAAACCGAAATGGTTAAAATGTAACGGATTACTGCTTAATTCCCAGTTGAAGCTGGCGTTGGTAAGCATTCCAACCAAAATATACTTAGGTAATTTCCCTTGGATTATGTTCGATTCTGTATAACTGGATTGCCCACCGCCAATAGTGAAGGTTTTCACTTCTTGTTTTAACAAGTTATAAATAAAGTCATTTTTTTGTGACCCCAACAAATGCGCGCGCATAACCTCGGCATCAATCTTGTGGCGTTTTATTTTTAAATTAATATTCATGATTTCAACTCTCGGGTTTACCAATCCTGCGGGGGGTTCAACTTTCAAAAAAAAATTATTCGATACTCGGTCTATACGAAGTCGAATGTTAATTCCCGGCGGCAGTAATTTGTCCTGGCTTGCCAGGTCTAAAAAAATTGGGGCCACAACGAATTTAACATAATTCCCACGAACGTCATTCTCAGTAGCGACAGGTACCCCACCTAGATTATTATCATTATCTTCATACCCACCAGCACTTAAAATACTGCATTTTTCGTTAGCATCTGTCAACAGTAATGTCTGAAACGTAGACTTATAGGCGTAGAACCCATTCGAGGTTTCAACTAGCTTTTCATTTAAATATAACGAATAATTTTCAAATAGTGACCCACCCGGGTAATTAAGATGGTGGAGGGTTGTATCGTCGTTAGCCCTATTACCATCCCATGTAATTTTATATTTAATGTGAAATTTCGAATTCTTTAAATCAGTATATAGAACATTTGACTGGGGTATAAAGAACTCGATTTGTCTGGCATTCGCGTCAAGAGTAGAAATCGGGTAGATATCCGAAAAATGTGAAGAATATGTATATTCTCGCTGATTTGTTTTACTTGAGAATAATGATAATTCTAATTTACTCATTTTGTTAAGTTACATAAAAATATCGCGACATTTATTATTTCGCTTTTTACGTTTGCGCCCAACGTTCATACCCACACTTGGGTGTCGTCGTTTCCCGCTCCTCTTTTTTTTACTTTTCGGGTTTGTAAATTCATTGTATACCCGTTGGGCGATTTGGCGAGTCTTTGGATGAGGTTCTAACCGCTCGGCCACTTTATTTATCAAATCATCTGCTTTACTGCGTAAAATACGTTTTCCTTCCGGTATTATGTATTTCCGCGCTACTTTCGCTGCTTTGGGGAGTGCTTTAGTTAGCACCTTTCTCCCTAACTTGCGGGCTAATATACCCAGACCAGTTGTTAATATTCCGCGTCCGCGCTGGCGATTTTGGGTGTATCGCCGCCCGAATTTATTATTCTTATTATTCCATATACCAGTAGATGGGCCAAACCCTGGGAGAATGCTTCCACCCTTAAAAACGGGTATATCGCTATAATTCCCACTTCCCAGTTGGATTTGTGGGGTGCTATATAATTTAAACAAATCAGAATCTGACATTATTATGAGTATTTATTATAACATATAATAATAATTCTTTACTACATACGTATATGTGTAATCTACAAATATAAGTAGCATATAATAACGCAATAATTAATTATATATACATTAATTCGACAACAACCATTTCCCATAACCAACCGCGAGTTTCGCAGGAGTATTTATTATAACATATAATAATAATTCTTTACTACATACGTATATGTGTAATCTACAAATATAAGTAGCATATAATAACGCAATAATTAATTATATATACATTAATTCGACGACAACCATTTCCCATAACCAACCGCGAGTTTCGCAGAACAATAATTAAAACAAGAATCACTATTATCAGAATGGTAGGCACAATTTGTTATTGCCGAAAAATCGTGAAAAAGGCATTTGGTGTCATAATCAACATATTTTTCGTTTATGCCGTACGTTTCTAGAAGTGTTCCATTCACATTAAATTCATTTTTTAAAATAAATAATTTCGGTATTCCGCGTATTAATATTTGAAACCCCAACCGTTTTTTTTCTTGTAACCATTCCTGTATGTACATTTTAAATGCGCTTTGGTCCATAAATCCGTAGTCAAAATTAATGTGATGCGTAATATTGGCGAGTTGTGTGAGACGGTCGTATTCGCTTAAACTTAAAATTTTTGCAGGTGGACCATTAATAAACCATACGTTTTCTAATGATTTGATGGTAGTATTATAAGCCGCAAACTCTTTAAAATAAATGGTTGCAACGGGGTGTTGGTCGATCTGCGGAAGATGCGTATAATATTGGAAATCTACTATTATTCCCGGGTTTTCCAGCGTCGGGTAATAATCACGCCCACGGCTGCGACTTAGAAATTTATCCATATAGTCGCTATAACTTCAGATAATCAGATAATAATAAATAATAAATAATTTACATCGATTAAATTGTGACTATCTCAATCAATTCGTATAAAATGAAGCGTCAATATTGAATTTCCATAATGAAAGCGCAACAAATTTCCGGAATCTCCAATCAATCGAACTCGTATATAACGTAAATTAGATGTTGAATTAACTTTTTTATAGTAGACTTCCTCAACTTCACGACTAATAATTTGCCCATATTCCCCTTCTATGGGTATGCTACGCAACAGAGGGTATTCGCTATTGTCTACAAATTGAGGTTCGACGCAATTGATATGTATATTTATGTTGGGTTCCAGTATTTCGACAGCATTAGGATGCTTATGGCAGTCGTACTTATTATTCCGCGAATCAATCCTTAGCAAGTGATAATCCCCCGCAGCATTTTGCACACACATAAAACCTTTGCCATCAACCTCGTGTTCTGTTAATCCTAGGTAACCACCCAAACGTTTACTGACAAATATCGACAACTGTTTACCTTTAAAATGTATGGTTATATTACCAGAGCGTGCTGTATTATCAATTATATTAATTTGGCCTTTAATAAGGCTTTTGTTGAAGTACTCAATGATCCTTTCCAATGATAGGAAAGATCCTTCGGGGAGAGTAACATCTCTTGTAAACATTTTTTTATTTTTTATGGCCTTTATATAAATGTCGCTATTGTCATACCTGATACTAGATACGTACGTTATACCGGTTAAACCTATTAACCATTGCCCTTTAGCGAAAGGTAAAGGAATTTGCAAATTTGTTTGGAAATCGCCGGCGCTATTACGCGGGAATTCTATGGGGTTTGCGTTTGAGGGTAGTACAACGTAATAACTGTTCATTCTTGTAGTTTTTGTCGCCGTTGTTGTTTTTTGAGTTCTAGAACTAAAATTGTTTTACCTCCATGAAAGACTATATGCTTTCCTTTATGGTCGCGAAGCGTTATACTAATTGTGTCGAGCACTTTTTTATTTCTTAATTGTTTGTAATGTGTGTTTTTGAATTCCAGGTTGATGAATGAGTATGGTTCCCATTTCAAAGGGATTATCCGCAAAAGAGGCGCCATCGAATGTCCTACGTGAGAAGATTCAATCATATCTGTATATATAAACATTGTGTGTCTATCCCTCGTTATATCGCAAGGTTCGGGGAATTCAACTCCATCCGCTTTGTTTGTATCTTTACAGCCTAAGTTCAATAAACCATCATCTTTGTTATAGTGTATTGCCCAAAGCGCCCCAAGACCCATTAAATTATTTTTTAAACTCGATAACCCGAAAATATTTATTATATCTCCATAGAATTGGAAATAGCGGCCTTTCTCACAATGTAGACGAATTTTTGATGTATGTTTTTGGTAGTTAAACTTAACATCTTTGAAACCGTGGTGGGATATTGCGGGATTTTTCAAATAAACACTAATATGGTTTAAAATTGACTCAATAGAAGCATATAGACCAAGATTAAAATCGATTTCTATAAGATTGTATGGAGCTATATGAAATTCCAAATCCTCATCAACCATATATTCACCAATTCTAATTCCAGATCTTTGTTCAATATTTCTATAGGTCGACACATACTGTATTTCCTTTAGACCCACGACCCAATCTGTGCTGACGGGGATAGGTTTGGACAACTCAATCGTGAAATCGCTGGGAGTGTTATCAGGATATTTATCTAGACTGGCGTTGGAAGTCAACGTTAAATGTAAGTAATCCATAATAATATAATTAATTATTGTACGTGATCAACCCACCGATGTGCCGCAAAACCAACAAATTTAACCAAATATTGCTTTTTGCCGCTTTTATTTACTTTTTCTTTAATTATTTTTTCAATTGGTAGGAATTGAAATGGTTCTATTACCTTTTGGATTTCATGCCGATAAAATGTCCCCTTTATAACGCGCCCATTCGAGTCCGCAACTTCGTACATAGGGTACGGCTCTCGATCCAATCTTATTCTGTAAATTTTGAAAATTTCTACAGTATAATTAGGTGTATAACCTTTGTCAAATGGCTTTCTAGCTAAACTCAGCCGCACCTTATCACCAACCTTGAAATGAACTCGACGCTGCGCACGGCGTTTTCTTTTATTGGGATGACCCACACTCCCATATAGTTTTAAAAATAGGTCAGTTTCATTCTTTTTATTGACAGAGTTTGGCGCCATACCAATGGTTCTATGTATTGAATTATTATATGCAACCAATATTTTTGGCAATATACCCATCCATTCTCTATTCTGTTTCCTCGTGAAAATTCTGTACATGCGAGATTTGAGGGTGCGATTCAGCCTTTCACAGATACTAGCTTTAAATTGGCTAACTAAAGTATAAAAATGAACATTATTGTTCAGTAAGAAATCTTTCACCAATTTATTAACAAACTCAGTTCCTTGATCAACCGCTAGCCGTTTAGGTTTTCTATCTTCAAATATCGCGGCTAGGGCCCTTTTAATTTCGACCCCTGTTTTACGTTTTAGACCCAACGCCCACGCCTTCCGACTAAAACAGTCAATACAAGTAAGTATGTAACCGTAGCCATTATTCTCACCCCTAAAAGGTTGCATATCGCACAAATCCGCTTGGTATAGATCACCAATACCGCTCGTGAAGATTTTTGATGTCGGGTAATGGCGCCTAGCCGGCGCGTGTAGGGAATACGTTCGTTGGGAGCTCAACCATTCTTTTGCGCGATTTCTCGTAACTTTAGCGGCTTTCGCTAGTTTGGTTACGCTCGCGAAACCGGCAGCATTTGAAACATCGTAATATATTCTTCCCAGTCGTTTGTTTGTTCGATTTTCTACGATTCTCCCCATCGGTTGTGTCGTGTCGTGGAAGAAAACACTTGCAATGACAGTTAATACTTAATATGAAACGTTCAAAAAACATACTACTACTACTATTTTAATGTTATCCTGCGCTTTGTTTCCACACGTCGATTTATTGTAG
>JAUCBJ010008699.1:0-67447 GCA_032718475.1 Nemertoderma westbladi
CCTTAAGATAATGTACGCGGTTAAATTTAATTGAATAATATACTGTAAAAGATACTAATTTATACGAGGCTATCGTAAAGTATATGCCTGGTTACGAGGATGCTATTAAATAATTAAAATAAATAAAAATATGAGCAGTGTTAAAAAGAGATATTAGGTTGACATGGAGGATAAATTAATTTAAAATAGATAAGTACGTAAAATAAAGTTCAATATATAATAATGTGATACTTTTCGGATGAACAATCGATAAAATGCGAAGTGTGGCTAAGGCTAGGTAGATACAATTAATTAAGTTAAAATAAGTAAATATAAATAAAAAGATATACGGCAATTCAGGTATGGACGGCTAGGAAGGTACAATTAAATAAAATGAAATAAAGTGAAATGAAATAAAATAAAATTATTTAAAACATGAGCAGACAATCGATAAAATTCATAAAATGAGATAAAGTTGATAGATGACACCACAATGCTGGAATAAATTACTGCAGGTCTAGCAGCTGTTGAAACGAGCCGCATATAATAATATAATATAACACCACCATTGAAGGTACGCTATTGTTATACAAAGTTATACAAAGTGAATCGAGTTACAAAAAGCAGAATGATGGTGTAAATTAATAAGGATGGCTTCGGTGTGAATACGCCGGTGGTGATTACGATATTGCTTTACGCATGTAACAGTATATTTCCGACACTGGGCGAAGTTGCTGGTCACCACGTTCGGTTTGTTGGGTTTAGGAGGGGCATTTAGGGACTTCCGATATTCTTGGATATTCTCCCGGTGCTTGTTGAGTCGTTTAATCGATCAACTTACTTACTGGGCGGAAAAGCCAACCAACCACCAAGGTTAAGGCTGAATCACCAGCCGATCGCCTCAATGGTTGGAAGGCCCACTTTGAATAGCTCCTCAATAATGACAGGGTATTGCCTGATAACTTTATAGAAGTAAAAGTGTCTGAGTCTGTACTCCCAGATATTCCCATTGGCGATATCTCCTTTGCAGAAGTGAAGGCTGCTGCAAAGAGCATTAAGACCAATCGTGCCAGTGGAGTAGATGGTGTTCCCCCTGAGGTCTTTAAAATACCTGAGTGTTTAAAGCTCATCTATCCCATCATAGTAGACATGTACCGAACAACAAGAGTCCCACAAGAAATGAAAACAAATAAGTTGGTGCCAGTTCCCAAGAAGGGCAACCTAACACTCTATAGTTCTTTTCGGGGAATCTCATTGATCTCGATTGCTGCAAAGCTGTACAATAGAATTTTATTAAATCGCATCAGGAATCCCATTGAGAGACTGCTCCGTGGAAATCAGAATGGGTTCCGTAAAGGTCGTGGGACAAAAGGAGCCCATTTTGACACTTAGAAGGATAATTGATCACAGGCTGTTTGTTATCTTTGTTGACTTCTTCAAGGCTATAAGCTTTTTCTTTTTTCCGTTTGAAGTGAAGTGGGAATGAAAGCGATGACTGGAATATGACTCCGAGATATTCGTAGAGGGTTACGAGTTGAACAGCGCGGTTGTTGTAAGAGAACCGGTCGACGTGTGCAATGCGCGCCCGCCTTTGCGTAATTTTACTATTTGGGTTTTGGTTAGGTTTACCTCCATCCCATTTGCAGTGCACCAGGTCTGGAGAGTGTTGAGAGCTGTTTGGATGTCTTGTTTATTGCTGGAGTAAAATACTAGGCCGTCTGCATAAAATATGAATTTAAGGTGGGTGACAGCTCTACGGAGGACGGGTCAGCGATTATAAAACATAATAAATAACTCATCGATAACATTTATATAACAAAATTATATGGTATAACATATTTATATTAATAGCAACATTATAAATATAGTTTACAACAGTGGTTGATATATAAACCATTCAGCAGCTTTATTTAACTACGGTAATTACTACTAAAAAACGTGGGAATAAAAAAACTAAAATAATGGATGAACCAGTGATGTGGGTATAGAACAACAATAAGGAAGGATTCTATTTATTTATGTACTTCGAAATTATATTTATGTATAATATTTTTATTCTTAAATTGTTACCTTTTCTTCCGAATATAACCCAAAATCCTGAGAAAATATGTAAAATAATATTTATTTCCTTAGGGAAAAAAAGTAACCCATATGTTTGCAGTAACCCGTATATTTATTTTTCAAAATGATTTTAATGCACTTTTTAAGCCACGAAATCATGACATTTTCATTTTTATAGACTACACAGGTTTTTATCTAATTTTTCTCGAGAACTAGAGCGAAATTTAAAAATTCATCTCTGGAATCAGTTCAGGAGAGACCGAACAAAAAAATGTCAAATTGGATAAAGATTGAAGTAAATACATTGTTAGGCGCTAAAAGTGATAAAGAAATTAAATTGGAGTAACTGACAAAAACAAAATGTATTTTCTTCCCGCGCTATACTGTCTGTGAATGTGAAAGAGTGTCAGTTTACTAATGTCCGGCAGTAAGTGGCAGTAAGAGTCCAGGCAGTTTAGTTATGGGATTATCGGGGTCGGAAATTTCATTTAAGAAATCTTGGTGGAATCTAGGCGTCCGAACAGACAGTCTGTCTGCTGTTGTCCATCCAATTATAATAAATCACACCACCTTGCTGAAATTCCCATTACGGGCGTTTACCAGGTCGGATATTTAATTTCTGATGTCATTTTTGAGTTTGACAGAATCTAGGCCGTTCGAAAACGAAACCGCGTAATAATTTCAAATCTCCATAAAAGAGTCTTATTTTGAGTCGAAATCTATTGTTATAAAAATACCAACGAATAAAAAAAACTCTAAAAATATATATTTTGCAACTGGTGCAATATAAATTAAGCATAAAGCATCTTATGCTTATATTACATCAACTACCATCTAATTACGAGCAAAAATGAAACGGTATATCTCATCATTTATTGTTTTGTATCGTTTCAATTGATTGTTTTGGATATAATAACAGCCCTTGTAATAAATATAACATGTTCTCATTACCTTTGTTAAAGATTAACAATTATTGTCTATGGTATTCTATTTGTCTCGTCAATAATAATGAATAAATATATTATGCTAGAAAGCAACTCGCGTTGTAGTGTATGTTTGTGGTGGCGGGTATGGTTTGTTATTATTCACAGTTCGCAGATCGCAGGTAACCAAACCACCAATGTACGAATGCATAGTGTTTTTTAAAGTTTAACATCAATGCTTATGCAGTCAGAATTGTTACTTTCGCTTTGAAAAAAGTGTCTTCAACTGCAAATATTTCACCAGTAGAAGTATAATCTATGCTTAGCCAACTTTTTTGGTGCTCTGCGAAATACGTGATATTTTCGAACGTTTCTATTATTCGGAGAGATTCTTGTTTTTAATTATATATACTCTGTAGTCCCGAATACACGGCTTATTTCAATGTTTAATGTTTCTTTTCAATGTTTATTTTACCGTTCAAATAATAATAATAGGGCTATTAATTTTTGAAAAAAATCCACCAACAATTATCTTATTCCAGACACCCCGACTATTTAGTACATTTTTTATTATGAGTAAATAAACGTTTGTTCTCATAATAATTGAGAGTTGAAAGTGAAAGAAAACAAAAACCGTGTACCGAGTATACCACCGGTAACCGTAGGTACAACTGTACCTGAACGCCTATACTGTATGTTAAGTAAGTTTTTCAAAATTTTCCACCCTCCACGTTTATCCCAGCCACCCCGACTATTAGCATGGTGAAATTTTGCCACCCACCCCGTCTATTCGAGACTCAAGAGTGATAAATATAAATATAATGCTTCTTTCCATGAGTCAGCACCTACAAAAATTATGAAATTTCTCAAAATCTTTTGAAATTTTATGATTGAAATTCTTTTAAGATTAGCAGAAAAATTATAGGGGAAGAGATGGGTGGAGTAAGATGTGATAAAGACACTTATTTCAGGGGTATAGTGATCGAACATTGCACTTGAAGCACCGAACAGTCGCACCCGCATTATCTCACAAATGCTGACATTTCTACGGGTTGTATTTTAATTTCCCCAATGTGGGGGGAGAGAACCTAGTTAACCTGCGTGAACGGTTGATGTACAGCTGAATTATATATGATATTGGTAAAAATCTTTACGATATGGGTAAAGAAATGAGGGTAGCCAATTAATTTCAACGCAGACAGATATTTAGTACGCTGATCTGGGGAAACATTATCTGGCACCTTTTTTCGGCTGTCGGAAGGGATAATATAAAGTATACTTTACCCCACCCTCTATAGCTACCAACATGGTAGAGTTGTAAAAAGTTGTTACGAAACAGCTACAATAATTAATGGAATGGGTAACAACATCTGTGTACTGTAGTTATACTGTACACACTAAAAGGTAATGAAAAAGTAACAAAATTGTGAATATAATAACACACACTGCAACAATCATTGGTTAAAGATAACCTGCAACATAATGGCTGTAAACGGCAATAATTATGTAAAGCAATCCGAATACAATGAGAATAAACCTGATAATAAATAAACGTAGATTAGCAGAATAATAAGATTGGAAGGGGGCCGGGGGGGGGGGGGGTATAGAGGCACATTTAGGGGTGTTTAGGGTGTAACATCCGCGTTAATATTACCAGTTCTGCTTTAACAATGAGAGAGTTCATAATTATCTCATTACGAGCTAATAAACGGGGGGGGGGGGGGGGGATCCAATTTCGGCGAATTAATATTTCGTCTCAATGTTAAATTTTCAATTCAGGGAAAGGAGCAGGATACAGTGGCACGTTATTCCAACCTAAACAATAAACTGTAGTCAATATGAAGGGTTACAGACAGTTTTATTATTTTTGAGATTAATCAGCTGTTATTTGCGTTGATTTTCTCTGGAGGTTAAATGGGATGACAGATAGTTGAGACCGAGATATGTAAAACAGCGGGAAAATAGAGGAGAGGAAAAGGCGACATCTACAATAGTTAGAGAGCAATAAGGCTGACAGACAGCTGATACACACATGATTGTGTCTGTGGATGGGACTTCATTCTGCACCATCTAGTAACTGCACTAGCAATGCGGCCTCCATATCAGCCTCAATATCGCTTCCGGTAGGGGATGACAACAGTTTCTGTTCGGCCGTGACGTCATTAACTGACGAATCAACACCAATAGAACTGTCTTCCATCTGAAATGGATTGGTGACGTCATCGCCGTCTACAAGATCACCGACTTCGTCCGACACAGTTCCGACTGCTTCCTCTGACTGCGATCCGACACCCTGTTCAGGAATAATACACGCTAACTCCCCAATATTATTGGACAACCCATCACTTACTAATGGATTAATGGGGCCAGTTGGAACGAGTCCGTCGCTAACGGCGGCTTCGGGTAACCGCGGCCGCCACAACGAGGTATCATCCTCGTCTTCCGACAGTCGGTTGCAGCCCCAGTAACGCTTCTCCACGCGGTCCACCGGTAGAGCCTCCTTTAGTGACCGCTGGATGGCGATGTTAATATCGTCGTCCTCCTGTTGCCTGGCCAACCGGCGGGACAACTCGATGGCTTGGAAGAGTTGCGGCTCGAGCATGAGGTCGGAGTCGAGTACATCGTCATGGCAACCGACGGAACGGCAATCAGCGTTAGTAACAACATTTGCTACGTCATCGGAGCCATAGAGACTTCCTAGCAGTTCGGCCTGGAAATAAAGTTAATTAGTTAATCATTAACCTTTTTATATCGTACCGAAAATGTCATAGTGGGGATACCGCGTTGGGTTATTAGAACTTTTGTTGGGCGCAGCTTTGCAAAGTCGGCAATGACGTCCAGGTGGGATCGAACAGGTGACCTCCGGGTTGCTGTCCTACCTAAATTAGCTAGAGTGTATAATTAATCATAGTGGCCGTGATGGTTCATGGTTAATATACCCTTTCATTGTAGCGAGTGGTTAAAGACGGCCAAGTACTGTAGGGTTGAGCTGAGCACAGTGGCAGCATATGATGGTATTGACAGATGGGAGGCCATGATGAGGTAAATTGCGGACATACAAGGTATCAGGTAGTATTTCCAGGTCTACCATTAACCCGAGCCGGTAGCGGAATGGTTAGAGCGTCAGACTTCCAACCCGGAGGTCACCAGTTCGATCCCACCTCGTCGTCATTGCCGACTTTGCAAAAAGCTGCGCCCAACAAAAGATATAATAATATGAAGCCACTCATTCACCCATAACACTCATAATAAATTATAAAAACGATGGGTTATGAATGTGAGAGACGTTGGTTCGAATCTCACCCATCGCATACTAACCTGTTCTATTAACAGCCGTCGACTCATCTCGACAGCTCGCAGGTAATCCAATCTCTCGTCGTCGATACTCGAGGAGTTGTACAACTGGTCCTCCTTGGCCGAGTCCAGACTGTGTCTGGCCAGCTTGTCCAGCCGCATACACCGCAGACTGCAGTGCCGATGGAGTTGGCGGGTGCGCCCGTTGTAGGTGCGCGCCCGGGTGCACCCCGCTCGGGCGCACACCTCGTCGCTGGACGAGGTGTCCACGGCGACGGACCCGTCAACCTCCTCCGAGTCGCCGCACAGCAACGGCAGGTTGCTGTGCCGACCGTGGGAGTCGACGACCCAGCCGTCCGACGGGGTTATATCGTGGAGGGAGGTCTCCGGCTCCAGATGGATCCCGAGACTGCGTCGCAGGTTGCTGGAACTCCTTCGGCGTAGCAACGGGGATGTGTCGGTAGGGAGGAGTCCCTTCGCGATACCCTCCAGGAAGACTACCCGTTTCCTAGCGACCGTACGCATCGCGGATATTATCTTGGAGCGCGGCGTGCGGAGATACGGGCGGGCGATCAACTGCGACAAACTCTCCAAAGCTTCCTCCAGTTCGTTTTGCATAAACTCGAATATAAGTAGAGCCTGCGAGTCGGGGGCCAGGAAGTAGCCATAGGCGTAGGAGCTCTTTAGCATCCGTCGGGAGCGGAGTAACTCCTTAACCGCGTCGGATAGGAAGTGGATCTCCGGGCCCGAGATGCACTCGGAACTCAGCACCGCCTTGGCCAGAGTCAGCATCTTCTCTTTGGCGTCGGTGAGGAGGGGCGACTCGATCTTGAGGCTGTTGTCGTGGTTGCGGTAGCGCGTGTAGTAGTGCATGAAGCGGCTGAGCTCCTGGAACTTGTGGTTCTTGGATTGGGCCTCCGAGATGACGCGACCGAATTGATCCTCGAGTTTTTTCGTCGCCTCGTACCGGTTGCATTTGAAGTAGCCCCCGGTGGCGCCGCCGTGTTTCTTCCAGACCTCCTGGCAGACCCAACAGAACTCGTGTTTGCATTTGGAACACTTCATGTGGTTACAGCCCTACAGGAAATAAAAGCTTAGGAAGAAATCATTGATTTACTATTACTACCATCTAACTGCGGATTCACTGTTATCATATTTTGCTAATCAAATTAAAACTGGTGCAAAAATGGGTGTCCATGTTTATCTCTAACTGTAAAGGATACCAAATCTCTGGATGGCACATTCACAAGAATGCTACGCCGGGTTCATTGTGTCAAGTACAATGCACATCTCCAACCAGACACTATATAACATTGGAGGTGTCTCATTGGTTCCCCAAGCTTAATACTAGAACAAAGCCGCCTCCGCTTTGCAGGACATTGCTTTCGCTGTGAGGACCATCCAGTCCATATTCTTGTACTTTGGCAGCCTCATGGAGTGAATAAGCATGGTGGACAGCCCATGACTTTCTTGAGACGCATCTTAAAGGACACTGAAGATGCGGATGATCTAGCAAATGTCATGGGTGATAGGGAGTTGTGGCGGCGCAATTTTGTCGACAAGCCGCCACAGCACTCTTAATATATATGCAATATATATATAATTGAGCTGCAATGCAGCATGCCGATCGTAGTAGTAGTAGTTGGTGCAAAAATACTAAAAAACATAAATATCGTCATTTCATGCGACGACCTCACCAAAAGATGGATTAGATTAAAAACATTTGCTTATACTGGACACATCGGTATGATTAATATTTATTGAGTTTAGGTAGAATAAACTTATTATAACCGACACCTGATTGGGATTCTCTGTAAGAGAATGTCACATGATTTAATATTTTTTTAGTAAATTTACCAAATTTGTCAAATGAGTTAAGGGAAAGGAGCAGGTTACACCTACTAGTGGGGGTGCAGGGTGTGGTGGTGATTTCTAATCAAATCAGCAAATAATGGTAATTGAAACTATATTTGGATAATTAAATGGAAAGGAGCAGGATACAATGGCGTGAGTTTCTAACCAAAACAATAAACAATAACTCAATAATATACCGACATAGAGAATGGTTAATAGTGACGTGTATAAAATGAGAAAGGGCAGGGTTGAGTTCGTTGGACTGCTTTCTATCTGTCTAGGACCTCTAGTACCAGGACACCGTGCCAAATACAGCACAAAATGTATAAATATAAAATACTCAAATCTATGAAACATAAAGGTACCTAAGATGCTATTTTACATGACAGACCTGTCAGAAATTTTTATTTTTTTTTATTTTAATTTTGATTTTTAATATCAGTTAATACTAGTTAACAATACAAAATGTTGGTTGCGCTTAACACCCTAAGGCTTTTACAGTTTTGAATCTAATCACATGAAAGTTTTTTTATATGATAGATCAAAGATGGGGCAACATAACTATCAGGCGAAATTTTGTGAAAAAAATTCTGTACCGGTAGGTGGCGCTGCAAATTTATGCTATTTTTTATAGGTTTGTTATAAATTGTATTAAATTTTATTAACAAAATATTTCAAAAAGTTGTCTGGTACTTTTATTCAGGGTGGTTATCTAGACACCCACAGAAAGTTTCAGACTAATTCCTCAAAAATTGTAGAAGTAGTAGGGTTTTGAAGTTGACAATTTCATAAAAATTGTTATATTATAATAGATCATAAAAATAATATCGACATATTTTGGACCAAAATTGTGTACCCCCCACACCCCCCCCCCCCCCCCCCCCTACTATAAAGAAGAAGTTTTAAAAAAAAGCGCGAAATCGCCCAAAGTTCCGCGTCTACTAACGCATGAACTGTCTCCTTGAATGGCTTACTACTACCAATCTTTCTATCAAAACAAATTCACCTGAACGTGAGGATTGAACTCGGTATCTAGATATTCATCTAGGTATTCCAAGTCCAACGCTCTACAAACTGAGCCACTAGAAAACTAGGCCCCTATATTAATTAAAAACAACTAATAAGGTGGAATACAAAGTAAAGAGACTTACTTCGTTCTTCTGTATGGGGGAGCGGCAGTTAGGGCAGGACTTTGAGTTAGTAACGAGCCACAGAGAGTTGGCGGCGGACTCCCTTAACTCCTCGGTCTTGGAGATCTGATCGGGTTGGATCTCCTCGATCTTAGCCAACCAGAGCTGCCAGTTGTCGCAGCCGCAGGGGGCGTGGCCCCCCTTGCCGCACTCCCAACAGAAGGCGTGCCCCCCGCCCGGGGCACGGCAGTCCACCTCCGTTGAGTACGGCGGACACTTGTTCAACTCCATGATGACGCCGACCTCCGGGGCCGGACGTCCGGGGTCCAACCGGACAGCCCGACCGCACCCCGGGTACGGACACCACTTGATACTCGGGTTGCTCTCCACGAAGTCCTTGAGGTTGAAATCGAAGTACCTCTTGGCGATCTCAGGGTCTACCAACGCTTCGATCACGTTTAAAGGGACCAGGATGGGACAGTTATACTCTGGGCACTCGATATTCTGTATCTCCCCCGATTGAATCTTGAGCGTAAGGTACTGAGTCCAGCACTCGTGGCAGAAGGTGTGTTCGCAGGGAGTTTCCACTAGGTTGGAGACGGAGACAACCCCGTAACAGACCCGACACTCAACCCCGTCGGCGGCGTCTAGCAGTCGCACGGGGCTGTCCGTCCCCCCGCCGCCCACGGGTAGCAGATCGAACACATCGGCACCGGGGACCGGGAGTTTAACCCCCGCCGACCGACAGCACTGCTCCCTGTCGCGCACCCAGTCCTCCAGTAAAGCCTCCCGGGACCACTGGTGGTTGCGAAGCAACGCCTCCGCAGTAAACAACGGCACATGCAACATATCGGCGGTGTCTATCAACAGTCTGTCCTTGGCCTCCTGCAGTTCTTGCTGTTTCAACCCGCAGAAATGGTCCACCTCCTCTAACTTTTCGGAGGGATTAAGTTTCACTTTGCCTTCCTTAACAGTTATCTCGTCCGAGAAGACCATCTTGGTCTCCAACATCCTCGCGATATTCCCGCAGTTGCTCTTCTCCGCCAGTTCGCAGGGCGTCAGACTCTGACTGTTCTCCCCGAAGATATAAGCGCCGTGAGCTAACAGCAGCTCAACGCATTGTTTGAGACCCGACTGGGCCGCGTAGTGCAACGGCTGGTTGTTCAAACAATCCGAAGCATTCACATCAACCCTCTGCCACTGCCCCGTAACCCCTTTAGGTTTCTTCCACTGCAGTATCAGCTGAAGGCAGTAAAGCCTCTTCTCTTGCTCGAGTTTACTCGCTGCAGAAACCGGCAACCGACACGCCAAATGCAGACAAGTCTCTTTGTTGTAGTTGGTCAACGTTGGATTGCCGTCGAAATCTTTTAGGAATATATTGAGTAAGGATTTCATTGCGTGCAAACATACGTAATGCAAGGGAGTGTTTTCCTTGTAATGTTTACCATACGGTTCGTTAACGTTTAAAGTTTTACGGAATTCCGGATTTTGACAATATATCTGTAACGCCGCCGCATCGTCGCCAGCTACTAAAGCCTTTCGGAACTTGGACGCCGCAGTCCCCATTATAAAAGTAACATTACCGGTAAATAGATTAGCAGAAGATTACAGGATTACTGGATTAGGCCTAGTCCATCCATAGTCCATCAGTCCATTACGATTACACCATTAGCATTACAGCATTACCGGTAGGTCTAGGCCTATACAGTTCACAGTTCAGCAGTTATACATACAAAAACCAAGGTGTACATAATAACAGGTCATGCAGCGAGCGGTTTCCTAAAATTAGCGTGGGCCGATCGTTTCCCTATTTACAGATTTATGACACTATTTTCATAATATTTCCTTAGAAACCTCTCTTACATGTCTTATGCAACTTTGGTTAGGTGGATATGATTGACTACAGGACTAGGGTTTATAGAAATATAATAAAATGTCTTGGTTCTGGAATTTTTATCTTGTAGTTGCCAACAAGGTAACCGGGCTGCCGGGTGCAAGGTTCAAATTTCGAGCGCCTGTAATCAGGTAATTCAAGACGACAAGGGATTCTGTTCTTGAGATTTGGTATATGAGTAAAGGGAGAAAGGAAATAAAAGTATATCTAAATATTTTACATTTAAATTTTTTTTCAATCCCGTTTCCTTTCCATGTATTGTATTGTATTTTCACTCCAGTTCGACAAATTAAATTAAAATAAACGGAACACAATGTTTTAAATAACGTAATTGCACAATAAAATGTTGGAGGGAGAAACCACCAAGGCAAATTGCTCTTACTGGTGGCGAGAGTTATTGGGTACAGACTATGTCTAAAAAATATATTTATTTTAAAAATTAAAAAGTTAAAAATACAGTTATGTTCTCAATTAAAGTCCATTCTTCAATCTGTTCAATCTGCTCAATTTCATCAATCTGGAAATATCTTTCATGACGCTGCAGGTTTCTAGCCAACTGAGTGATTGACAGGCGGACATGGTAGGCTCCCCAAAATAGAGCCGTTGGTTTAAAAGAGATTATTGTAGGGATCAGATAATTATGGGACACTTGCAAGCAAATAAAGTATATGTACAGTAGTAAGCATAATTATTTATAAATTTTACAAATGAAATGTTTTACTCACTATGATTACATTTGGTCTAGCTAATAAAGAGATCATTCCATAAATATAATTAATTATGAACAAGAACAATTATTTTTTGTTTGAATATTATTTATAGGTAATAACAATCAATCTATCAAACATTCGCAGGGGCGCAGGGGTCTGTTTGAATATTGAAATGCAAGGGAGGGCGGGAAACGACAAGTAACAAAAAATGGCAACATAATCGATAGACGCTTTAGTGCGAACTGCGCTGAGTGAAAATTATATTTAATAATATCTAATAATAATATTCTATAATAATATTTAATAATAAAACCGCCCCCGCCCATGCCTAACTTTACTTCCTACACTCACATATCTCACATGCGGGTGGGTATGTGGCCCACAGAAAAGACAAGTCTTTTCTACTGTACTTATCAATTTCCTCTTGCTGCATAGACTATTATCTAAGCAAGGGGGTTATTATGATACTCGTTAACTCGTTACACAGTTTGTACAGTCTACACGGCGATTTCTTGACATTCAATAGGTACTAGCCTATGTAGAATACGATGTATTAAAGTTTCCCTGAATAATGTTTACAGTGAAACCCGTGATGAATAAATTCCACTGTTAACAGTTAAGGCCTGTTTACACGTGGCAACTTTTAGAGTAACTTTCTCGGCAACTTGTAGAGCAACCCAGGTTGCCGATCAAGTTGCTCCGTGTAAACACGTAAAAAGTTGCCGTAAAAGTTGCTCAACATTTACTGCAACCTGAAGGAATTTACGTTAACGAATAATCAAATTAAATTATCAAAAACTAGCTACTGTAGTAGATAAAATGACCCACTACTGTATTTTAAGTCAAACTAGCCAAGTTGCTCAAAAAGTTGCCGGCCAAGTTGCTGGTACAGTAAAGTTGCCACCTGTAAACAGCGATTAAATTAAGTTGCTCCAAAAAAGTTGCTAGTTGCAGAGAAAGTTGCTCTAAAAGTTGCCACGTGTAAACAGGCCTTAAATTAATATCTTGGGATCGTATTGGGTTCTTAACTACGAATAAGCTTCAAACTTGATACAATCAATCACCTTAAATAATTATAACAGTCCTGGCTTCACACTGGACCAGCCTCAGTAAACACCCTAACACTCGGGTCCCCAATGCGACAAGGTGAGCTGACTGCCTTGGCAGATAAGCTTTCTCTTAGCGCAGTGGGTGTTCAAGAGCACCGAATGCAGACTGGACAGACTGATGAGGTTCTGATTAAGGACATGGGGGGCGGTTGACGACTCGCCCTCGCGTCAGCAGACCTGGGATCATGGATCCGGAAGTCAGGTGAGGACCTTCGAATACGTAAGGGAAAGGCATGGGCAGCCTTGAATAGGCTTTCCAGGATTTGGAAGTCACCGAGAATTAATCGGAAACTTAAGGTCCGATTATTAGAGCAGCAGTAGTTCCAGTACTCCTCTATCAGACTATGGGAGTCCATGCTGGGCTCTAACTGCTGCGAGGACACCAAATCTCAGGATGGCACATTCACAAGAATGCTACGCCGGGTTCATTGTGTCAAGTACAATGCACACATCTCCATTCAGACACTATATAACATTGGAGGTGTCTCATTGGTTCCCCAAAGCTTTGACACTAGAACAAAATCGCCTCCGCTTTGCATGACATTGCTTTCGCCGTGAGGAAAGGCCAGTGCATAATCTTGTACTTTGGCAGCCTCATGGAGTGAATAAGCATGGTGGACAGCCCATGACTTTCTTGAGACGCATCTTAAAGGACACTGGCCTTGAAGATGCGGATGATCTAGCAAATGTCATGGGTGATAGGGAGTTGTGGCGGCGCAATTTTGTCGACAAGCCGGCACAGCATTCTTAAAAATAATATATTAATAATATATTATAACGTAATATATTCTAAAGTTCTAAGCAGCTTAAGTCTGTACGTCAGAAAGTAGCTGACAGAAACTGAAACTCAGAAAGGAAGGAACAGTGATCAGTCGGGGAGAAGTTATATTGTCGAGTGAGTTGAAATTTCAACTTTATTTTTTTAAATTCAACTTTTTCTGTTTTTATTAAAATTGCACTTTTTTTTAATTCAAATTTTGGAGTAGGTTTGGAAGTACTGAAATATGGAGTTGGAATCCATTACTCAGTTACAGGTATTCCATTGTATAGGCCTAATAATTATCACATCACATACATTGGTAATTTAATACGTCTAACAGTCTAATAAATTCCCTTAGTATTTCAGCTAATTTCAAAATATAATCACTTACCGGTACCGGTAAAATTTTTAAAATAAAAGTAATCCCGACGGTGAAATTTTTTGTTCCATCGGTACCGGTAATCTGGTAATGAGTGTTAATTTTTCGAGTAACATCAGAACATCGATAAAAACAATAAAAACACGCTTGGGGGGCCTTCTGGCTCTGAGCCTCATGCATGCCATTTTAGAGTTGAATTTACAACTTAATAGGCCCCAGTCAGCCAGTCTGCTAGTTTAATTTCTGAATTAAAAAAAAAGTTTTAAATTTTAACTCAGTTGAAATTTGAACTTCTCCCCGACTGCCGATAGGCTGATACATGTGATAGGTACGGTAAGGTACTCGGTTAGATAATATCATAATGGATAGGCCTATAGATGATCTCGGGACAGATGGTTCACCGCGGGCACAAAGTCCGCCACTGCCACAAATGCCGGAGAGCAGCCCCGTCGTCCCGGCTACGGGAAACAGCCGCGGCGGGGCGCAGCTCATGGACATATCCATGGAGACCAGTTCGCCGCTAAAGTACGGCACACCGAGCTCTCGGGGCACACCCCGGCAGACACCGGCCCGGGCGCGGGCCGACCTCGTCACACCGGGTGTCCGAAGGGAAGTTCGTGTCGGACATCCGGGCGACTTGACGTCGGACATCCTGGAACCGACATCGCGAGTCGGTCGCAGTGAGTTTGACATAACAACCGACTCGGTAGATCCCACAGGACCTCGACTCGTTATCTGGGGCACCAACGTTGTCATTTCCGAGACAAAGGCTAAGTTTATCGCCTTCCTGGAGAACTTCAACGACCGCTCAGCTAACCTCTCTATCGACGGGTTCGACCCCTCCCAACCTCTCTATCTTCAACTTCTCCACGATATCTCGCAGTCCGTCAACCCCTTCCTCAATGTCGACTGTTCCCATATCCGAGAGGTGGACCCGAACCTGTACATACAGACCAAGTGCTACCCCCAGGAAGTTATCCCAACCTTCGATATGGCCGTTAACGAGGTCTTTGAGAAGAGATGGCCCGGTGTTCAGCTGCCCCATCAGATTCAAGTTCGAACCTTCAACGTCGCTGGAGGTAAAACCTTATACTACCACACTACAGTACTACCGGTAGCCCTTCTATGTTCTACTTTAATTTATATTTTTTTTACATATTATGTTGATTTATGTTATGTGTTTATTTTTTTAAGTTTGATGCTTGATACATCCCCTAAAGGCTAAATCCGTTTGTCCTTTTCCCTCTAGTATTGTGGAGTGAACCCTAATAACCAATAATAAACTAATGCGAGAAAGCGTCGTTTTAGATTTCTCAGCATTACGTGTATTATTGACGTGTTCTGATGATGTGAATTTGCGTTGAGCATTTAATCTGGATGAGAATGGATATAAATGTTTGCATTTTTCAAATGTTCACAATCTGGAACGAAAATCCAAGGGTGAGTTTTTTATTTCTGAATGGACTCGCGACGATTTATCTTTAGGTAAGAACATGCGGATGCTGAACCCAGAGGATATTGATACGCTGATTACCATCTCGGGCATGGTGATCAGGACGTCTACCCTGATACCCGAGATGCGGCAGGCCTTCTTCCACTGCGCCGTGTGCGGCAAGGAGACCTCGGTAGACATCGACAGGGGTCTCATTAACGAGCCCACCATGTGCCCCAACTGCAGCACCAACCACAGCTTCGTGTTGGTTCACAACCGCTCGCTCTTCTCCGACAAGCAGATCGTTAAGTTGCAGGAGTCCCCCGACGATATGCCCCCGGGACAGACCCCGCACACGGTGTTGCTAACGGCTCACAACGACCTGGTAGACGCTGTTCACCCAGGGGACCGCATACAGGTTAGGGGATGAGTTTAGTCGCTCGTTAATTAAATGAAACTGTATTAATTATATCGTCGCTCAAGTACCGGTACCGAAAGGCCTTTAACTCAATTTTTATCATTTTGCAGGTGAAGCAAAAAACAAAACAAAAAAAGTTTTTTTTATGTAATAATAACTATTTACATACTTGTGTGTAAAGTGGCACTTTACATTGTGATGATCCGAGTGGCTTTGTTACACGAACGAACGTTAGTGAGTGAGTGAAAATAAAGCCACGAGGATCAGAACACTGTAAAGTACTTTGCAACAAGTATGTATGTAGTTTTATTCAAAAATTTTAACATTACGAAATGATTGTACATATACATATACATTATAAGTGATAGAAACTGCACAAATTATATTAGTTGCTGTATAAATAAATGTAAAAATGACATAAATTATGTTATAAATAAGTTAGCTTATATTTATGGTGGCGTTTGGAGCCGTGTTATAATAATATAGCTAAGCCCTACTGGTTATCAATAGCTATACCCCGCCTACCGGTAGGTATTACAGTATGCCTATCTGGCTGTGAGGCAAATTTCCACCTATTGTTTACGTTGACGCTACTTATTTTTAAGTTCGTAGATATCGGAGATGCGGCCTTTTTTACACATTAAAATTTATTGACGTGGATTTGCAGTTTGGCTTTTGATTTAGTAGCGTAATGGAATTGGAATTGGGGCTATTTGTATTTTGTATGTATAGAGTACAGAAATACATTATTGTGAGTAGATTATATGTTCATTGTTCAACTGATAATTGAACATGGTTGACGTTTCTAATGTCATGGTGATTGGATGTTGTACGTTAAAGAAAGGATATATTGGACAGCTGTTTAAAACTGATTATTATTAGATTCGGATTATACGATTAGTTTTCGATTATCAGGATTTATCTTTTTATATAGCTTTACAATTATTATACTGTACATTAGATTTATTAGGTAGTTAGTTTATTAGTAGGTTTTATTTGAGTAGGTTTTACATTTACACTGGATTTATGTCCCTTATTTGAGTAGGTTGTACATTTGATTTTTGTCCCTTATTTGAGTAGGTTGTACATTTGATTTTTGTTCCTTATTTGAGTAGGTTGTACATTGGATTTATGTCCCTTATTTTTTGTAGGTTGTACACTGGATTTATGTCCCGTATTTGAGTAGGTTGTACATTTGATTTTTGTTCCTTATTTGAGTAGGTTGTACATTGGATTTATGTCCCTTATTTTTTGTAGGTTGTACACTGGATTTATGTCCCGTATTTGAGTAGGTTGTACATTTGATTTTTGTCCCTTATTTGAGTAGGTTGTACATTTGATTTTTGTTCCTTATTTGAGTAGGTTGTACATTGGATTTATGTCCCTTATTTGAGTAGGTTGTACATTGGATTTATGTCCCTTTATTTGAGTAGGTTGTACATTTGATTTTTGTCCCTTATTTGAGTAGGTTGTACATTGGATTTATGTCCCTTATTTGAGTAGGTTGTACATTGGATTTATGTCCCTTTATTTGAGTAGGTTTTGCATTGGATTTATGTCCCTTTATTTGAGTAGGTTGTACATTGGATTTATGTCCCTTATTTGAGTAGGTTGTACATTGGATTTATGTCCCTTATTTGAGTAGGTTGTACATTGGATTTATGTCCCTTATTTGAGTAGGTTGTACATTGGATTTATGTCCCTTATTTGAGTAGGTTGTACATTGGATTTATGTCCCTTTATTTGAGTAGGTTTTGCATTGGATTTATGTCCCTTTATTTGAGTAGGTTTTACATTGGATTTATGTCCCTTATTTGAGTAGGTTGTACATTGGATTTATGTCCCTTTATTTGAGTAGGTTGTACATTTGATTTTTGTCCCTTATTTGAGTAGGTTGTACATTGGATTTATGTCCCTTATTTGAGTAGGTTGTACATTGGATTTATGTCCCTTATTTGAGTAGGTTGTACATTGTATTTATGTCCCGTATTTGAGTAGGTTGTACATTTGATTTTTGTCCCTTATTTGAGTAGGTTGTACATTTGATTTTTGTCCCTTATTTGAGTAGGTTGTACATTGGATTTATGTCCCTTATTTGAGTAGGTTGTACATTGGATTTATGTCCCTTTATTTGAGTAGGTTTTGCATTGGATTTATGTCCCTTTATTTGAGTAGGTTGTACATTGGATTTATATCCCTTATTTGAGTAGGTTGTACATTGGATTTATGTCCCTTATTTGAGTAGGTTGTACATTGTATTTATGTCCCGTATTTGAGTAGGTTGTACATTGGATTTATGTCCCTTATTTGAGTAGGTTGTACATTGGATTTATGTCCCTTATTTGAGTAGGTTGTACATTCGATTTATATCCCTTATTTGAGTAGGTTGTACATTGGATTTATGTCCCTTATTTGAGTAGGTTGTACATTGTATTTATGTCCCGTATTTGAGTAGGTTGTACATTTGATTTTTGTTCCTTATTTGAGTAGGTTGTACATTTGATTTTTGTTCCTTATTTGAGTAGGTTGTACATTGGATTTATATCCCTTATTTGAGTAGGTTGTACATTGGATTTATGTCCCTTATTTGAGTAGGTTGTCCATTGGATTTATATCCCTTATTTGAGTAGGTTGTACATTGGATTTATGTCCCTTATTTGAGTAGGTTGTACATGTACACTGGATTTATGTTCCTTATTTGAGTAGGTTGTACATTGGATTTATGTCCCGTATTTGAGTAGGTTGTACATTTGATTTTTGTTCCTTATTTGATTAGGTTGTACATTTGATTTTTGTTCCTTATTTGAGTAGGTTGTACATTGGATTTATATCCCTTATTTGAGTAGGTTGTACATTGTATTTATGTCCCGTATTTGAGTAGGTTGTACATTTGATTTTTGTTCCTTATTTGAGTAGGTTGTACATTTGATTTTTGTTCCTTATTTGAGTAGGTTGTCCATTGGATTTATATCCCTTATTTGAGTAGGTTGTACATTGGATTTATGTCCCTTATTTGAGTAGGTTGTACATTGGATTTATGTTCCTTATTTGAGTAGGTTGTACATTGGATTTATGTCTCTTATTTGAGTAGGTTGTACATAGGATTTATGTTCCTTATTTGAGTAGGTTGTATATTTGATTTTTGTTCCTTATTCGAGTAGGTTGTACATTTGATTTTTGTTCCTTATTTGAGTAGGTTGTACATTGGATTTATATCCCTTATTTGAGTAGGTTATACATTTGATTTATGTCCCTTATTTGAGTAGGTTGTACATTGTATTTATGTCCCGTATTTGAGTAGGTTGTACATTTGATTTTTGTTCCTTATTTGAGTAGGTTGTACATTTGATTTTTGTTCCTTATTTGAGTAGGTTGTACATTGGATTTATGTCCCTTATTTTTTGTAGGTTGTACACTGGATTTATGTCCCGTATTTGAGTAGGTTGTACATTTGATTTTTGTCCCTTATTTGAGTAGGTTGTACATTTGATTTTTGTTCCTTATTTGAGTAGGTTGTACATTGGATTTATGTCCCTTATTTGAGTAGGTTGTACATTGGATTTATGTCCCTTTATTTGAGTAGGTTGTACATTTGATTTTTGTCCCTTATTTGAGTAGGTTGTACATTGGATTTATGTCCCTTATTTGAGTAGGTTGTACATTGGATTTATGTCCCTTTATTTGAGTAGGTTTTGCATTGGATTTATGTCCCTTTATTTGAGTAGGTTGTACATTGGATTTATGTCCCTTATTTGAGTAGGTTGTACATTGGATTTATGTCCCTTATTTGAGTAGGTTGTACATTGGATTTATGTCCCTTATTTGAGTAGGTTGTACATTGGATTTATGTCCCTTATTTGAGTAGGTTGTACATTGGATTTATGTCCCTTTATTTGAGTAGGTTTTGCATTGGATTTATGTCCCTTTATTTGAGTAGGTTTTACATTGGATTTATGTCCCTTATTTGAGTAGGTTGTACATTGGATTTATGTCCCTTTATTTGAGTAGGTTGTACATTTGATTTTTGTCCCTTATTTGAGTAGGTTGTACATTGGATTTATGTCCCTTATTTGAGTAGGTTGTACATTGGATTTATGTCCCTTATTTGAGTAGGTTGTACATTGTATTTATGTCCCGTATTTGAGTAGGTTGTACATTTGATTTTTGTCCCTTATTTGAGTAGGTTGTACATTTGATTTTTGTCCCTTATTTGAGTAGGTTGTACATTGGATTTATGTCCCTTATTTGAGTAGGTTGTACATTGGATTTATGTCCCTTTATTTGAGTAGGTTTTGCATTGGATTTATGTCCCTTTATTTGAGTAGGTTGTACATTGGATTTATATCCCTTATTTGAGTAGGTTGTACATTGGATTTATGTCCCTTATTTGAGTAGGTTGTACATTGTATTTATGTCCCGTATTTGAGTAGGTTGTACATTGGATTTATGTCCCTTATTTGAGTAGGTTGTACATTGGATTTATGTCCCTTATTTGAGTAGGTTGTACATTCGATTTATATCCCTTATTTGAGTAGGTTGTACATTGGATTTATGTCCCTTATTTGAGTAGGTTGTACATTGTATTTATGTCCCGTATTTGAGTAGGTTGTACATTTGATTTTTGTTCCTTATTTGAGTAGGTTGTACATTTGATTTTTGTTCCTTATTTGAGTAGGTTGTACATTGGATTTATATCCCTTATTTGAGTAGGTTGTACATTGGATTTATGTCCCTTATTTGAGTAGGTTGTCCATTGGATTTATATCCCTTATTTGAGTAGGTTGTACATTGGATTTATGTCCCTTATTTGAGTAGGTTGTACATGTACACTGGATTTATGTTCCTTATTTGAGTAGGTTGTACATTGGATTTATGTCCCGTATTTGAGTAGGTTGTACATTTGATTTTTGTTCCTTATTTGATTAGGTTGTACATTTGATTTTTGTTCCTTATTTGAGTAGGTTGTACATTGGATTTATATCCCTTATTTGAGTAGGTTGTACATTGTATTTATGTCCCGTATTTGAGTAGGTTGTACATTTGATTTTTGTTCCTTATTTGAGTAGGTTGTACATTTGATTTTTGTTCCTTATTTGAGTAGGTTGTCCATTGGATTTATATCCCTTATTTGAGTAGGTTGTACATTGGATTTATGTCCCTTATTTGAGTAGGTTGTACATTGGATTTATGTTCCTTATTTGAGTAGGTTGTACATTGGATTTATGTCTCTTATTTGAGTAGGTTGTACATAGGATTTATGTTCCTTATTTGAGTAGGTTGTATATTTGATTTTTGTTCCTTATTCGAGTAGGTTGTACATTTGATTTTTGTTCCTTATTTGAGTAGGTTGTACATTGGATTTATATCCCTTATTTGAGTAGGTTATACATTTGATTTATGTCCCTTATTTGAGTAGGTTGTACATTGTATTTATGTCCCGTATTTGAGTAGGTTGTACATTTGATTTTTGTTCCTTATTTGAGTAGGTTGTACATTTGATTTTTGTTCCTTATTTGAGTAGGTTGTCCATTGGATTTATATCCCTTATTTGCGTAGGTTGTACATTGGATTTATGTCCCTCATTTGAGTAGGTTGTACATGTACATTGGATTTATGTTCCTTATTTGAGTAGGTTGTACATTGGATTTATGTCCCGTATTTGAGTAGGTTGTACATTTGATTTTTGTTCCTTATTTGAGTAGGTTGTACATTTGATTTTTGTTCCTTATTTGAGTAGGTTGTACATTGGATTTATATCCCTTATTTGAGTAGGTTGTACATTGGATTTATGTCCCTTATTTGAGTAGGTTGTACATTGGATTTATGTTCCTTATTTGAGAAGGTTGTACTTTGGATTTATGTCCCGTATTTGAGTAGGTTGTACATTTGATTTTTGTTCCTTATTTGAGTAGGTTGTACATTGGATTTATATCCCTTATTTGAGTAGGTTGTACATTGGATTTATGTCCCTTATTTGAGTAGGTTGTACATTGGATTTATGTCCCTTATTTGAGTAGGTTGTACATTGGATTTATGTCCCTTATTTGAGTAGGTTGTACATTGGATTTATGTCCCTTATTTGAGTAGGTTGTACATTGGATTTATGTCCTTTATTTGAGTAGGTTTTGCATTGGATTCATGTCCCTTATTTGGATTTATGTTCCTTATTTGAGTAGGTTGTACATTGGATTTATGTCCCTTATTTGAGTAGGTTGTACGTTGGATTTGTCCCTTATTTGAGGAGGTTGTACATTGGATTTATGTCCCTTATTTGAGTAGGTTGTACATTGGATTTATGTCCCTTATTTGAGTAGGTTGTACATTGGATTTATGTCCCTTATTTGAGTAGGTTGTACATTGGATTTATGTCCCTTATTTGAGTAGGTTGTACATTGGATTTTTTTGTCCTTTATTTGAGTGAGGTTGTACATTGGATTTATGTCCCTTATTTGAGTAGGTTTTGCATTGGATTTATGTCCCTTATTTGGATTTATGTTCCTTATTTGAGTAGGTTGTACATTGGATTTATGTCCCTTATTTGAGTAGGTTGTACGTTGGATTTGTCCCTTATTTGAGGAGGTTGTACATTGGATTTATGTCCCTTATTTGAGAGGTTGTACATTGGATTTATGTCCCTTATTTGAGTAGGTTTTGCATTGGATTTATGTCCCTTATTTGAGTAGGTTGTACATTGGATTTATGTCCCTTATTTGAGTAGGTTGTACATTGTATTTATGTCCCTTATTTGAGTAGGTTGTACATTGGATTTATGTCCCTTATTTGAGTAGGTTGTACATTGGATTTATGTCCCTTATTTGAGTAGGTTGTACATTGGATTTATGTCCCTTATTTGAGTAGGTTGTACATTGGATTTATGTCCCTTATTTGACTAGGTTGTACATTGGATTTATGTCCCTTATTTGAGTAGGTTGTACATTGGATTTATGTCCCTTATTTGAGTAGGTTGTACGGTACATTGGTGTCCCTTATTTGAATAGGTTGTACATTGGATTTATGTCCCTTATTTGAGTAGGTTGTACATTGGATTTATGTCCCTTATTTGAGTAGGTTGTTGTACATTGGATTTATTTACCTTATGTGAGTAGGTTGTACATTGGATTTATGTCCCTTATTTGAGTAGGTTGTATATTGGATTTATGTCCCTTATTTGAGTAGGTTTTGCATTGGATTTATGTCCCTTATTTGAGTAGGTTTGGCATTGGATTTTTGTCCCTTATTTGAGTAGGTTTTGCATTAGATTTATGTCCCTTTATTTGAGTAGGTTGTACATTGGATTTATGTCCCTTGTATTTGAGTAGGTTGTACATTGGATTTATGTTCCTTATTTAAGTAGGTTTTGCATTGGATTTATGTCCCTTTATTTGAGTAGGTTGTACATTGGATTTATGTCCCTTATTTGAGTAGCTTGTACATTGGATTTATGTCCCTTATTTGAGTAGGTTTTGCATTGGTTGGATTTATGTCCCTTATTTGAATAGGTTTTACATTGGATTTGTCCCTTATTTGAGTAGGTTTTGCATTGGATTTATGTCCCTTTATTTGAGAAGGTTCTACATTGGATTTATGCCCCTAACTTGAAAGTAGGTTTTGCATTGGATTTATGTCCCTTTGTTTGAGTAGGTTGTACATTGGATTTATGTCCCTTATTTGAGTAGGTTGTACATTGAATTTATGTCCCTTATTTGAGTAGGTTGTACATTGGATTTATGTTCCTTATTTGAGTAGGTTGTACATTGAATTTATGTCCTTTATTTGAGTAGGTTGTACATTGGATTTTTGTCCCTTATTTGTGTAGCTTGTACATTGGATTTATGACCCTTATTTGAGTAGGTTGTACATTGGATTTTTGTCCCTTATTTGAGTAGGTTTTGCATTGGATTTATGTCCCTTTATTTGAGTAGGTTGTACATTGAATTTATGTCCCTTATTTGTGTAGGTTGTGCATTGGATTTATGTCCTTTATTTCAGTAGGTTGTATATTGGATTTATGTCCCTTATTTGAGTACGTTGTACTGTACATTGAATTTATGTCCCTTATTTGAGTAGGTTGTACACATTGAATTTATGTCCCTTATTTGAGTAGGTTTTACATTGCATTTATGTCCCTTATTTGAGTAGGTTGTACTTTGAATTTATGTCCCTTATTTGAGTAGGTTGTACATTGAATTTATGTCCCTTATTTGAGTAGGTTGTACATTGGATTTATGTCCATTATTTGAGTAGGTTGTACATTGGATTTATGTCCCTTATTTGAGTAGGTTGTACATTGGATTTTTGTCCCTTATTTGTGTAGCTTGTACATTGGATTTATGATATGACCCTTATTTGAGTAGGTTGTACATTGCATTTTTGTCCCTTATTTGAGTAGCCTAGGTTGTACATTGGATTTATATCCTTTATTTGAGTAGGTTGTACATTGTATTTATGTCCCTTATTTGAGTAGGTTGTACATTGGATTTTTGTCACTTATTTGAGTAAGTTGTACATTGGATTTATGTCCCTTATTTGAGTAGGTTGTACATTCGATTTTTGTCCCTTATTTGAGTAGCCTAGGTTGTACATTGGATTTATATCCTTTATTTGAGTAGGTTGTACTGTACATTGTATTTATGTCCCTTATTTGACTAGCTTGTACATTGTGATTGGATTTATGTCCCTTATTTGAGTAGGTTGTACATGTACATTGGATTTTTGTCCCTTATTTGAATAGGGTGTACATTGGATTTAGATCTCAACAACCATATCTCTAATTTGATTGGCTGAAACATTTCAAGTATACCACCACTGGATAGAACATGTCGATTAAGTGCAGTTGGTAGTAGATGTGAAAATCGTCAAAAATGGATTTAGTTATTTTTTATTTTAGAGATAGCAACCTACTGGTGCAAAAGTTAATAAAATAACATTTTATTGAATTGGCCTCCAGAAGTTACCCAATTTAGTTTTTACTTCTATATATTAATTAACTGTATTATTAAGTAGTGTTTTTGTTTTTTTAATATATTTTAATATTACTTTTTGTACTGTTAATTACTTAGTTACATCGACTATCAGCATCTTATTAGCTAATTTATATTATTAACTTGTTTTTATATTGTGCTTTACTGTTACCAGGTAACCGGTATCTACCGCGCCAGCCCGTTGCGCCCAAACCCCCGACAACGCAACGTAAAGGCGGTCTACCGGACGCACATCGACGTCATCCATTACCGACCACCCTCGGTCGGCACGGACGGCCCTCCTCGCTTCGCTCCCGAACGCGTCGCCTTCCTCCGCGAGCTGTCCGGTCGTCCGGACGTCTACGAACGTCTGGCTCGCGGCCTCGCCCCCTCCGTCTACGAACACGACGACATCAAGAAGGGGATCCTGCTGCAGCTGTTCGGTGGACGTCGGAAGGACTTCAGTGCGTCTGGAAGGAGCAACTTCCGCGCGGAGATCAACGTGTTGCTGTGCGGAGATCCCGGGACCTCCAAGTCGCAGTTGCTGCAGTATGTGCACCGACTAGCGCCGCGGGGGCAATACACCTCGGGGAAGGGCAGCAGCGCGGTTGGACTCACAGCCTATGTTACCAAGGACCCGGAGAGTCGCCAACTGGTGCTGCAGACAGGCGCCTTAGTGCTCAGTGATAACGGGGTCTGCTGCATTGACGAGTTCGACAAGATGTCCGAGTCGACGCGCTCTGTGCTGCACGAGGTTATGGAGCAGCAGACATTGTCCATCGCCAAGGCGGGGATTATTTGTCAGCTGAACGCGAGAACCTCGGTGCTCGCCGCCGCCAACCCCGTCGACTCCCAGTGGAACGCGAAGAAGACGGTGGTTGAGAACGTCCAGCTGCCGCACACGCTGCTATCCCGGTTCGATCTGATATTCCTGATGCTGGACCCCCAAGATGAGTTGTTCGACCGACGGCTCGCCAACCATTTGGTTTCGCTTTACCATCAGGGAGGCGCTGCGGAGGAGCCGGAGGAGTTCCTTCCTGTCGAAGTCGTCAAGGATTACCTCGGGTGAGTAGCTCTGATGTTGAGTTAAGTTTGTGTTGTGTTTCGTAGAATTTCGAGAAGTGGTTCAGGTTGTGAGGCGGTTAGACAGTCACTCTTCCAACCGGACGGTCGTGAGTTCGATCCCGAGAAACTGAACAGCCCATTTTTTAGCTGTTAATAATTCTAAATGACAAGAGCTTTTAGCCCAGTCAGCTGTAATGGGAACTATTACTATTGGGATTATTGAACCTTGGGAGTTAATGTGGCGCCCTTCAATGAAGTTTTAAGTTTTTTATTTACGCCAAGATTAAGAAGTATTCGATAGCAACGATAAAAATTTACAATAAAATATATAACACAATAATTATTAAGTAATTTAAACAATAATTATGCGTGTTAAAACACGATTATTAAAATATCACAAGTTATAATCTTCCTCAGTAAATTTTGATAGGTTAGATAATTCATGGCCTCATGAGGCCAAACCTCGTTTCCATGAAAGTCCCATGGAATGTCTAAAAACAAATTGCACAATAATAAATACCAGTAACATATTTAAAAAAATAATGATTTTACTAAAACATCTGAAACGACTATTTAAAAATATGTATTAAGATGGCAAAATTAGAACTGAACTAAAATATTAAGGAAACATTTACACCAATGTGCACCAATTAGTCCAATAACTTACAGGTAACATCCAAGAGATATTAGAGCTTCGGGAGTAGTAGGTGTTTGGGCGGCTTGGTGACACTTAGACCCCACTCATGACCCATCACTTAGGAATGTGACACCTAGGGTGTCATTGGCGCCAGACTGTCTGTGTCTGGGTGACACCTCCCAATTAGGCTAATTAGACCCTAATTGACGGGTGTTATCAATTAATTAGTACATTTAATCCCTAATAGATTTCTTATGACTCCAAATTAGGGTTTAATTGATTATCCTAATTAATCAGACCGATTAGCGCCCTAACACCCAATGGATCATGAGTGATGTCTAACCATCACCTAGAGGCCCAAACGGGTGTCATAAGTGACACCTCTGCTCTTTTATTTATTGGTACTTATTTATTTGTATTTAATTTTAATTTATTTAATTGTATTGCTTTTACTTTATTTAATTGATTTTGTGACGGGATCAAGGGATCCCGACCGGTTAAATAGACTACGCGTCACCGTAGTAGTGAAATAAAATAGGAGTTTGTTGTTATCTCTCTGATACTTTGAGTGTTAATACTGAATATAGGTGAACTGAATAATAGCACAATGAAAGGTAGCGGATGCTATAGCTGTATAGGGTACCGGTATGTGGATATATTGGTGACGGTGAGGATTGTCACCGGTCTGCACTAAAAACCAATAATTGAATAACTGATTTACAGACCGGTAGCAGGATAATATATATATGTATAATTACTACACTGCTGTGGCCTCTTAACCTAGTGGATGCTTCCCTCGCCCCTATTGGCTGATAATCTACTTCACGCCTCTCCCCTCTCTGGGAGTGTTTCCCCCCTGCTGTTGGCCCCTGCTGGTTGTTTCATCTCCCGAGGTGATTTGACCTCTAACCTCCCTTTGTGTGGCTTTGGGGTTTGTGTTGTCCCCGGTTATTGGTTGTGATACGAGATTGGTTGTCGCCAATCTCGTATCTCCAATATTGCTGAAAAGGGTGCCACTGCCTAACTTTGTGAGGGTAGTGCGGCGGAATTGAATCCGCATACACTCCCCCCCCATGCTATCTTCCCGGTGAGAAGATAGCATCACCTGTAAGTGTGCTTCAATTCCGCTGGAACCCGATCTACTATCGGGTGTGGGGTGGAGTTCTTTTCTTGGAGTCGGCTTTCCAGGCCGCTCCCTCTGGGTATGATATTACTACCCCTTCTTGGTGCAACCGCAACCTATGTTGCACCAAGACATCTGACGTCTCTGTTTGAGACAATTGTGGACTCCTCACACAATTTTAAAAACTCCTCTCACTCTAAGTTCACTCTAACTCCACTTCAGCTCCACTCTAACTCCACTCTACTCTATCTTACTCGCCCCCCGCACCCGAATCGCATTCCTCTCACTTTCCCTCATCCTGTCAACACCTCCTCTCCATTCTTCCCCCCGATTCCCATTCTCGCTTTCATCCCTTGCACACTTATTGGGCCCCACACATGTGCGCACATGTTAGTGGGAGCCGTCTAAGTCCCGTCCTGTCGCCCTAGTCAATTAGTCCCCAGTCCCAGTAGCTAATTGGAAAAAGGTTGTACTTGACTATGGTACATACTCTATAATATATATACGAGTTATATATAACAATTAATTATTATAATTATATATTATATTATATGCTCGTCTACATGATGCGCCTTAACCCCCCCCCGCTCATAGGTGATATGACTCGTCACTCCAAGTCTCGCCCATTTCATTCTTTCCCCGACTTTCTCGTTTGGCGACTTCTTCCAGTCGCTTCTCCTCAAGTCTATCCGCTTCCAACTTCTCCCACCTCTGATATGGTGTATCCACCTCCCTGTCTACTAGATGCCGGTTGTTGTAGTACACCGACTCGTCCTTCAGCCCCGGGTGGTCTACCAGACCTTCGAAGGCCACCTTGAAGGCTCTTCTGTAGTTCGGGGGTGGTTCTGATATTCTTAATTTTTTTTTTTAATTTTGATTTTTTGTTTTATCCTCATTTGCCCCTGTTCTGTGCTATCATTTTGTACCTACCTCTCTACTTACTTCTTACTTACTACTTACTGCTATGGTGTGTTGTACCCATATACCATATTCTCTAGTCTATTACTGCTAACTCTACTAACTCCACTAGCTCTACTAACTCCCTAACTCTACTAACTCTCTAACTCTACTAACTCTCTAACTCCAATGGTACTATCTACCCTCCTACTACCCTCGTGGTATGTCTCTATATCACACTCCCTGATCTCTAAATCCAACGGTACTGCGTACCCTCTTACTCCCGTGGTATGTCTCTATACCACACTCCCTGATCTCTAACTTCTAACTCTCACGGTACTATGTACCCTCTTACTCCCATGGTATGTCTCTATACCACACTCCCTGATCTCTAACTTCTAACTCTTACGGTACTATGTACCCTCTTACTCCCGTGGTATGTCTCTATACCACACTCCCTGATCTCTAACTTCTAACTCTTACTCTTACTCTTACTAACTTCTATTAACTTTCTAACTATTACTAACTTCTGCTAACTTTCTAATAACTACAACTAACTTTCTAACTACAACTAACTTCTGCTAACTTTCTAACTACTACTTAGTGCTACATACTATCTACTACTATCACTTTCTGACTTTCTCCTTTCTAACTTTCTTTCTATTATTTTATTTATTTTATTATTTTTTATATTTTGTGTGGGAAGGGCGTTTCGCCCTCTATCCCACCCCCCTCAGTCCAACTCTTGGACGACTAAACTCTATGGTGCCCCTTCTAGCAGGCAGCACTTTCCTACAGCCCTCCTGTAGGTCTTCCTATCCTTTGCTCCTATCTTACCCCCTATCGGCACTTCCACCGATCGGACTCTTCCGTCCTCGTCGGGGTAAGTGTCTACTACTCTCGCTAGCCTCCACTGATTGTTGATGATTGTGTCATCGGTGACGATCACTAAATCACCTTTCTTTAACTCTCTAGTGGTATTTCTCCACTTGCTCCTCCTGTGTAATGTAGGTAGATATTCCTCGACCCACCTCCTCCAATACTCTGCGCTTATCGCCTTGGCGACTTTCCAACTCTGTCGTGAGTGTATGTCATCTGGGTCTACACACCGCATGTCGATGGTCGCTGGCCTTTCCATCAGAAAGTGGCTCGGTGTTAGCACGTCTAGTGATTCCGGGTCGTCATTCTCTGGATATAGCAGTCTGCTATTGATGATTCCCTCGCACTTAGCTAGCACCATTCTTAGAATGTCCTCTGTCACCATGTGGGTGTTCATCAACTTCGTCATCAGACGCTTGGAACTACCCACAAGCCTCTCGACGCATCCTAAAGTATGTGGCGCATACGGCGTCCTCCTTTCCCACTTCACCTGTCGTCTCCTCATGGCTGCCCTGACTTCTTCTCCTTCTAGGATGTCCAAGGCCTCCTCCAACTCGTTCTCTGCCCCCACAAAGTTGGTTCCATTGTCGGAATAGATCACTGCGATCGTCCCACCTTTGCGGTCCCTGAATCTCTCTAAGGCATTGATGAATGCCGATGCCGTGGCGTCCTGGGCGAGTTCTCTCCCTACCACCCTCGTGTTGTTACATACGAAGATGATGCCGTATCGTTTCTCCGTGTGTCGCATCACCTTGATCTTGATCGGCCCAAACATGTCTATGCCGCAGTGCATGAATGGCGGGTCATGCTGTCTCACCCTACTGGCCGGTAATGGCGCCATCTCCTGTACGGCCCTCTCCTTTCTTGTCCATCGGCAGGTCTGGCACTGCCCCACTACCGCCTTCACCTTCTTTCTCAGCTGCGCAATCCAGAAGGTCCTCCGTATCTCTGTGAGGGTTTGGTTGGTGCCTCCGTGTAATATCGACTTGTGGGAGTCCCAAATGATCTGGTGGACTATCGGCTATCTGTTGGGGATGATAATGGGTTTTGGTGGGATGATAAGGCTGTTGTTACTCAGCACTCTGGAATTCATCACCAGAATCCCGTCATCATTGAGTTGTGGTGACAGCGTGATGAGCTCGCTGTCCCGACGAAGGTGTTGTGGTTTGCTGACCCGATCCACTTCGTCGCCATAGTTCTTTCTCTGTTCGTACCGTATCACGGGCTTAGCCGCTCCCTCCAGATCGATGTTTAGTTTCCTCTTGGCGTCCTTGCCAACTCCCTTGAGGAAATTCCCGTAGGCCCTCCAGTACGCCACCAACTTCTTGGTCTTGTACCAACTGGAGCTGTAGCTAAGTAGCCTATCTGTCGGGTTGTCGCATGGCTCTTCTAATTTCGGTTGCACCTCCCTGACTTCCCTAACCATCTGACTATATATCTCTTCTCCCTTTGAGTCTTCTTCCTCTCCCCCAGGTGCTACTTCCTCTGAAACCGGGTCCACCTTCTTCATTGGTGGCCAGGCCGATCTATCGTTCAGGAAGTGTGGCCCGTGTTGCCACAATACTTCCTTCTTTAAGAAAGTGTGGCGTGCCATGCCCCTCGATAACAAGTCTGCTGGGTTCTCGTCCGTTGGGCAGTAGTGCCACCTTTCCAAGTCTGTCGTCGCCCTTAATTCGTCCACCCTATTCGCGACGAATATAGGGTATCTCGTCTTCTCGTTGTGCAGCCACCCGAGCACTACCATGGAGTCCATCCAGTAGTGTGTTTCCACTATGTTGGGGATAGTGTCCATCAAGTAGGCTGTGTCCCTTACTCTTAATCTTGCAGCTGTCAACTCGAGTTTCGGGACCGATGCTGAATCTGGCGGCGTCGACTTTGCTTTGCTGAATGCAAGTCTGGGCTTATGAGCCCCCTTTCGTTGTACTAGGTAGAGTGCCGCTCCGTATGCTTCCAGTGATGCATCGGAGAACATGTGTAGGTCCAGATCCGTCATGTCCCCATCCGGGAAATACACGCGTGGCATGCTGTACGTCCCCATCTGTTCTAAACTCCCTGTCCACTTACTCCATTGCTTGCTGATTTCTTCCAGGACCTCTGTATCCCACTCGTCCTTTAACTTATATACTTTCTTAAGTATCTGTTTCCCCGTGACTAACAGTGGGGTTGCTAGGCCTAAGGGATCGTATATCCTTGCTATGTACGATACATAGCCCCTCTTTGTGTGGATGTCCGCGCCCTCCTGGCTCAGTTGATACTTGAACTCGTCTGTCTCCCGGTTCCACACGATCCCCAGTGCCTTCTGCTGAGACTCCGCTCTCTTGCTCGCCATGTCCTGTCCCTTGGCTGTTGTGGGGTTATCCATGGTCGACTCTGGTCGTCTGTCTTCTATGGCTTTCATAAACTCCTCTGAGCTGGATTGGAACTTGGTCAGGTTAAACCCGGATCCCTTCAGGGTGTCGCGAACCTCGCGCCCCGTATCCAGTAATTCTTTAACCGTGTTTCCAGACTCCATTCCATCGTCTACGTAGAAGCCGCGTCGAATCATATCGACCGCTTTGGCGCTATACTTCCCTTCTTTCCCCTCTACTGTATCTCTTACAGCCACAGTCGTCGTGAATGAGGATGACTTGGCCCCCATATTCTGCACCACCATCTTGTACATTGGTATTGTTGGCAGTTCCTCATCGCCGTTGTACCATAGGAAGCGCTGGCTGTCGCTATCATCCTCCGTCACACGGACTTGGTTGAACATGCCTTCAATATCACAGGTGAAGGCGTGTCTCCCATTTCTAAATCTCAGTAGGACCTCGATTCCCGAGTTATAGATATTGGGGCCCTCCAGCAGATAGTCGTTTAGGCACTTGCCGCTGGTTTTAGCCGATGCGTCAACTACCATCCGCAATTTGCCTTTCTTTGGATCTAAAGCCACATGAAGTGGCAGGTAGTAGGTCCTGTCCGTGTTTGGTTCGTCGACCGGCAACTCCACGGCCCATCCTTTCTCGACGTACTTGTTTATCGTCTTATGGATGTACTCATCCTTTTCGGGGCTCCGTTTCAGCGTTTGCTTCAGTTTGCGAAGCCTCGTGAGTACCATCCTCTTGTTGTCAGGCAACGGTAGCTTCGGCTGTTTCCACACCATGCCTATGGTGTACCGTCCCTCCTCGCATCTCATCAACTCCTTCATACTTTGTACCACTTGTTTATCCTCTACCGAGGTTCCGACCCCGGTCTCCTTTAGTCCCTCAAAGTCCTGTCTCAGCAGTCTCCTAAGCTGCTCCTCCGCTCCTTCATCTTCCATCTCCCTCATAGTTCCCGCGAACATGCACCCTGATGTCTCCGACATCCTAAACGGAATCTTGGTTTTAATTGGGCCGTTTAGCGTCCACCCGAATGGTGTTAGAATTGCCATCGGGTCACGCTGTCTGTCTTCGCCGAAGACCGTTTGCATTCTCTCGTGGGCCGTGGGGCAATCCATTCCCACTATGATGGATACCTTCCTGACGTCCACCTCCGGTATCGAGAAATCGATGTTGTCCAGGAATTTGTATTGTTCGACCTCAATGTTGGTTGGTCGCCTGGCGTTGATGTTGATCGATTCTATTACCTGGATGGGGTTGATGGTCGCCCCATAATCGCATCCCGGTGCTATCTCGCACCGTCCCGTCCTCATCTCCAGGACCTCATCTTTGCTGGAGATGGTTGTTACCGCCATCCTACTTGGCCTCGTCTTTAGTCCTATCTCTTCGGCCACCCAATTCTCCACCAATGTGAAGGCTGCTCCACTGTTGATCAGCATCAACGTGGTTACTGATCGACCTCCTTCCCCTATCACCCTCACTGGTACTACCCCGAGTAGTACCGTTCCTCTTTTCTTCGCCCCTATGGTGCTTGTCACCATTGTTTGACCTTTGCCTTGACCGAATCTTACTGGTGTCTCCTTACACTCTTCAACCTTGTGTCCCCCTATCACATATCGGTGACAAATTCCATTCTTATCCGCATAGGCTTTCCGATCTTGTTCGGGTAATGCCTGCCAATGCTTACAGTCCATGGTCTTATGGGTTCTGTCTATGCAACTGACATTTGTATTCTGGGTTGTAACGTTCCCTATATAACCTTACACGTATTGCGCGTAGGTTTACGTCTACCGGTCTAGTGTTTTGGATATTTGAGTTTGGCCTACTGGGTATGTTGGGATTATATTTGTTCGTGTTGTTATTTGGACCCTGTTCGTGCCACAGTCTGGCCCCACTTCCAGCTATCTGTGGACTTGCAGTCCCCTGTGTCGCTGCGTATGATAGGGATTGTCTTAATTTTGGCAACGCATTTGCCGCGTTATGCTCTGGTTTCGGCCTGTTGTATTCAGCCCTCGGCGCCTTCCCCAGACTATCCTCGCTGTAGACTGGGTCCGTGATTAACTCTGCTTTGTAGTTGAGGAAGTTCGACATTTCCTCTAAGCCCAGTTCCGCACCTTTCTTCTCCCGGGTGGAGAAGGCGATCTTTCTCCATTTATTGCGCAGCCAGATTGGCAGTGTCTGCGCTATTGTGGTGATATTATTAGATGCGTTGAGTTCGTATGGCGCGTCTAGCGTTTTCAGCACGATTAACGCCTTTTCGACCTTGGTCGCGAAGGTCTTTATGCTAACAGGGTTATCCTGTAGGCCACCTGATGTTATCCCCCTTAGGGTCTGCCAGATGATCTTGGCTGGGTGTCCGTATTCCCTGTCTAGGGCCCGCCATGCAGTCGTGAAGCCACCCTCGATGCCCTGATACTGCCTCACGATGTCGTACGCTGGGCCTCCTGTATATACTTGTAGATATTTTAGGCACTCCGCCTGCGTCAGGTTCTTAGTTAATATCTCGTTGCTGTATATGCGCCGAAATTGCAGGTATTCTTCTGGCCTACTTCCGTCGAATTTAAATGGCTCTACGGGTGGTAGCTCGATTCTGGTCTTGAGCACATCGATTAGTGTAGCCATTCCCATTGCCTGTGCTTCCAATGGGTTCGAGGGATGCTGTATAGATTCTCCCGTCAGGTGCAGCCCGCCCGTCCGGCCTGTTGTCTTCCGTTGCGTCGGATATACCATTGGGGGTAACGGCCCCCTCCATATTTGCGTGTCGCAAGATCTGTTCTCGTCCAGGGGGTTCGATGTTCTTATTTCTGTTTGAGTGTACTGTTGATATTGTAATGGGGGCATGTCACCGTGTCCCCCCCCCCCCCCCCCCACCCCCACCGATGGTATGTTTGGTACTGGGGTTGATTTTAATATATTGGGGAAGCCCAATATATACCCCCTGCTGTTGGCCGCTGCTGGTTGTTTCCTCTCCCGAGGTGATTTGACCTCTAACCTCCCTTTGTGTGGCTTTGGGGTTTGTGTTGTCCCCGGTTATTGGTTGTGATATGAGATTGGTTGTCGACAATCTCGTATCTCCAATATTGCTGAAAAGGGTGCCACTGCCTAACTTTGTGAAGGTAGTGCGGCGGAATTGAATCCGCATACAGATTTCTATTTTTAGAATTACCAATAATTAGTTTTATATATTACTTTCTAAATAAGGTCATTGACTTTCACCTCGCTATATTTAGCCCTAGGGTATAGCTCCCTTACTGGTAACCAGTGGCGGAGATCTGTATTTGGGAGTGGTGGGTAAATAACTAATTTTCCAACAACATTTAATAATAAATATTATAACAACAACAACAACAATAGTTATAGATAAAACAAGAAAAGTTTTTATTTAATAAGACTATTTATATTAATAGAGAAGTTGGTCTCTAGGAATAATGTTTGGTTTTACCCTTTTAGTGTCCACTACTATTGGCGTTTGCAATAATTTTTGCTTTAATAGCTTGTTGAGATATCCATTTCTTGGGGGGTGAAATAGGTTGAGATGTGTTTGTTGCAGGTTATAGATAAAGGCTGCACTATTGTTATTTATTAGATATTGTTGGTGATTGGGAATCATAATCTGCTTTGGTTCGAAAGCAAATTGTATAGCCATAGCCTAGAATCTGATTAGAGCTTTGCGCGCTCGAATGATGTTAGCTATAGTAAAGGGTTCGTTAAATTTTCTCTCGGTTATCTGCATGTCGCGTTTTGAACCGCATCCACTGTAACTTTGTACCGATATCTGTTCGGAAATGTTTTCTTGGCAGGCACTAAGTTCTTTGTAACAGTTACAATCACTATCCTCGATGGTTGAATCGAACCATTTCAATTTGGCTACCTCGGTTGGTGTAAGTAGAATCGTGTCCCGAGACGAAACAATGGGCTTTCCATTGTCGACCTCGTAACCACTGGTGATCGCTAAATTACGCTCATTCTGAATATTTGTAACACCCAATCGCCTGGTTTTAAGACAAAGTGACTAATGGGATTAATAAAAGGGCGAAAGATGTTTACATAATGTTGAAATAAATTGGCGCAGGCAATGGAAAAGGTGATCCAAAAACCGTTTACAGTGTCTTCCAACTTTATTAATTCGAGTGGTTTCACTGGGTTAACACTTCCGTAGGTGCCAACTCTATAATTGAACCCAAAGTAATAAGAGACTTTATTAGCATAAAAGCAGGTGAGCTTATTCAATTTCTTGCCGAAAGCGAGAACATCCTTGGCGAAAAGTTTAAAGAAACGAGTCTCCTCTTCCTCGGTTGGAGTCGAGGAGTTCCAGATGAGAAGAAGAATCGAGCGATATTATGAAAATTGAATAAAAGGTCGTCGGAGAAGAAGGATGTTACAAGAGTGGTTAAACCAAGTAAACGATTTGCGATGTCTTGGTTGATGTTTTCTCGAATAAAAACAACAATACTAGTTGGAATCGTAAACTTCTCGTGCGAAGTAGTTAGATTAAACGTTATTTTGTTACCCTTTTTAAAAAATTTGAAACCGTGGTTGGAGGAATGAAGTTTATTATCATCGAGAGTTTGATAGTGTCCATCGTGAAGTTCATAGCAGGCGCGGAAAATAAAGTGCATGTAGTTTGCCGGAATCGGAAGGGGTTGGTTTAAGGTTGTATTTATCATTATAATGGAAAGAGTTTGTTCACCGAATCGAAATAGAAGCCAAATGAGTTGTCTAGTAGCGTAAACTGATTCTCGCTGCAAACCAATTTGTTGGTTGAAAAGCTGATTTCTGAATGTGCCATTGTGAATGTGAATTGTGAATGTAACTCGTTTTAGGAAAGAAAGAAATAATTAAATATATACTTTTAAGAAAATAACTAAAAATTTTAAACACTAAAATAGAGAATGAATGGGAATGCAATGAACGGGGGTTATTATAGAGGGGGCTAGAAAGGGATTAGCCAATCAGGGCATGGGAGGGATATAGACAGCAAATCAGAGAGCAGCTTTGATGACGTTATAAGAGGCTAGTTATAGTTTGCCCAATGTTATTCAATTGCAACCATAATGGCGCCATTGAATAACGAAGGCAAAGGGAGGGCCGCAATAGAGTAATTAGTTATCAGTATGGGAGCTATATACCCTAGGGCTAAATATGGCTGAAAGTCTATGGCGAGGTCGTAGCCGGAGTGGCGCCAAAGATGAGGTCATTAAGCCTCGGGGTATAATATAAATAGGTTCAATACAATAGAGGACCCTACGCTGATTAGTATAGGATTATTAGAGTCTATTGGATTAGGGGCAGGGGCGCTTGGATATAGATAAGAATAATTAGTTACCAGTAAGGGAGCTAGCTATACCCTAGGGCTAAATATAGCGAGGTGAAAGTCAATGACCTCATTTAGAAAGTAATATATAAAACTAATTATTGGTAATTCTAAAAATATAAATCAATGAGCTGAGGAACAAGATGTCATCCTAAAGCTTGATTTTAAGAACGCTTTTAATACTTTGAGAAGGGATCACATTGCAGATTGTATTGCAGATAAAGCCCCCGAGCTTCTCCCATTTTATAGGTTATGTTATGGTAGAACGACCCTCCTCTCATTTGGTCAAGATCTGCTGCTTTCTGAGGAGGGTTTCCAACAGGGGGTTAGCTGTCTTTGGATTTTGCCTAGGACTCCACCCGAATCTTGACAAATTACAGACAATATTCAAAGCAGGTTATATTGATGACGTTACAGTTGGAGGAAACTGGGAAAAGGTACACTCCAATCTTTCATCTTTCAGAACAGCATGTAGCGATATAGGGCTATCTCTTAATGAGTCAAAATGTGAACTAACCATCATTGGGGACAAGTCAGGTGAGGAAAACCCAATCTTAACTTCATTCCAGAAGATCTGTCCAGGAATCAAGTTGACTAGATCACAGGATTTAGAGCCACTTGGTGCCCCCATTGGCCCCGAAGCCCTCTCTAATGTCATCTCTAAGAAGTTGGACAACCTCAGTCTGTTTCACAATCGTCTCCGTCTCCTTGACAACCATGACGCCTTTTTCCTACTCAAAAACTGTCTAGCCATACCCAAACTTACATACATGCTCCGTCCATCACCAACTTTCAACGAACCCCATCTACTTAGCAAGATCGATAACAATATAAGGGAGTCTCTAGAAGAGATAACGAACGTTAAACTGGAAACTGAAACCTTGGAGCAAGCAATCCTTCCTTGTCGACACGGTGGCCTCGGAATCCCTTCTGTGACAGATATTGCGCCTTGTGCATACCTCTCATCATTGCATAAGAATGAATCGTTAATTAAAGAGATTTATCAGTCTCCTAGTGAGAACAAACACCATGGAGAAGCCATAGACTGTTGGAAAAGCATGATCCCAGAGGCGAATACTCCAGAAGATCCAAAGAGGCAGAGAAACTGGTTGGAACCAATAACAGTTTCACGGTTTGCCTCGCTCCTGGAAGTATCAGACAAAACATCAGCTGCACGCCTGAGAGGTTGCAAGGTCCAAGGATCTGGGGACTGGCTCAACACCTTGCCATCTCCCTCCCTTGGCCTGAAATTATCTAATGAAGATTTTGGAATCGCTGTTGCTCTTCGGCTGGGCGCACAAGTTTGTATCCCGCACCCTTGCGTGTGTGGCGCTGCCGTAGACTCATCAGCTCACATGCTTTCACCTGCAACCACATTAAGAGCCGCCATCAACATCACAGGCTCGGGAATGATGCAATTCATCGGGCACTTGCGTCTGCAGAGATTTCTAGCACGTTAGAACCTGTTGGAATGTGTAGAAGTGATGGTAAGAGACCGGACGGGGCCACATTGCTCCCATGGGTGAGAGGCAAGCCTCTTATTTGGGACTTTACTTGCGTCCACCGCCAGGCTCCCTCTTACTCCCAAACAGCACTCCTAGATGGTCCTACTGTAGCAGACATGGCTGAAGATAGGAAACTAATGAAATATAGCGAACTCTCACGTAATTATATAATTCAACCTGTAGCTGTCGAATCACTGGGCGGTCTTGGTACCTCTACGATAGCATTCATCCGTGAGCTAGGGCACTGTATACAGAAGGTATCTGGCAACAAAAAATCGATTGAACACCTCCGTCAACGTTTAGGGGTTTTTGTATCCAGGTCGGTAATGCTGCATGCGTCAAAGAGTCCTTTGCTGCACATTCCGAGTCTTTTAGAGAAATTTTATTTAAATAGTGTCAGAGGAATCTAGCGTAAAAGCTAACGGGTCTGGAAGTTATGATCAGGACAATGTTGAAGATCCACAATTAGAGTTTATCGAATAACATTATTTGTATTAAAATAATGGAACATTAATATTTATCTACGTATTGTATTATTACTCAACTATACAGTTCTCTATTTAATTTAAATCAATTAAATAAAGTAAAAGTAATACAATTAAATAAATTAAAATTAAATACAAATAAATAAGTACCAATAAATAAAAGAGCAGAGGTGTCACTTATGACACCCGTTTGGGCCTCTAGGTGATGGTTAGACATCACTCATGACCCTTTGGGTGTTAGGGCACTACAGTAATCAGTCTGATTAATTAGGATAATCAATTAAAACCCTAATTAGACGTCGTAAGACATCTATTAGGGATTAAATGTACTAATTAATTGATGACACCCGTCAATTAGGGTCTAATTAGCCTAATTGGGAGATTGTCACCCAGACAGTCTGGTGCCAATGACACCCAATGACACCCTAGGTGTCACATTCATAAGTGATGAGTCATGAGTGGGGTCTAAGTGTCACCGAACCACCCAAACACCTACTAATTTCGGGTTACCTCCTGTGCACATTCAACTGGAGAACAAGTTGTTTTTAAACTTTTACTTTCCTAAATTCTAAATATTGATAGGGCCTATAGCATCTACATAATTATTAATTTATTATTTAATTATTAATTCATTATTTCAATAATTTATTTTGTATTTTATTTCAAAAACGTTAATAAATGAATTATTTCGACTTCTCATCGTCTTCTAAAAATAATAATAAAATAATCCGGCTGGATATCGGTTAATAATTCCACCCAAACAGATAGGATATCCGGATATAATATTACATATTGAGTAGAGAACAGATAGGCCAGCAACTGAACGGGTGTGATTATTTGTCGCAGGTACGCGCGCTCCGCTATAGATCCGTTGCTAGACGACCAGGCGGCCCAGCTGCTGGTCCAGAAGTATGTTGAGATGCGTAAAGCGGGCGCCGGTCGAGGTCAGGTGTCCGCATATCCAAGGCAACTGGAGTCCCTGATCCGACTGTCGGAGGCCCACGCGCGGATGCGGTTGAGCGGCTCGGTGGAGGTCTGCGACGTGGAGGAGGCCCACCGGTTGCACCGGGAGGCCTTGAAGCAGTCGGCGGTGGACCCGGTCACCGGAATAGTCGATATCAACATCCTCACCACCGGAATGACAGTGACGGCTCGCAAGGCCCAGGGGGTGCTCGCCCGCGAGGTGCTGGCAGTCCTCAAGGAGTGCAGACACACGGTGGTGTCGCGGAAAGACGCCTTCAAGTTGCTCAACGAGAAAACCGAGCGAACCAATCAGAAGGCGATGTTTGAGGAAGCCTTGAGGATCCTTCAGGACGATGACCATATCATTATGAGTAACCAGAACATTCGTATTCTTAGTAAATAGTCTTCATTAATCCACAGTGGGGGTCAGTCGATATCAGTTGGATGACGTCACCATGTAGTCAGGGAGACGGGTATTAGATTGTCTACCAATCGCCAATAATGCTAATATCAATAATGCAATGAATAATACAGTGAATTTTATGTGAAATAATTCTATTTGTTGTTGATTTTCTATATAAAGTAGAATGCAGGTTTAATCGTAGTTGAGCGCGACTATAAACTCGATATTATTATTATTGGCACCGCCGAATCGATTGTCGTTGTCACTGAAACTGCCTTTACTCTATACAATATTACTGTGTCTCGTTATATTTACTATAATTCAACGTTATTGTTATGTTATAATATTGTGTAGACGTACAGTAGGTATAATATCTGTTATAGTTTATAACCATTAGTTGTAGATAACAGTGCAATCCATTCTCACAAGTATAAACTCAATGCAATAAATATAGGAGGTACGTTGTTTAGGATGTATTAACATTTATTGATTAGACTTTTATTAAGATTTATTAACATTTATTTTGGAATATATTAGTTATGATTATAATTTGTAGGAATCAATAATCCTTATCCAACTCAAAACATTAAAGGATTTATGGGAGTTTTGAGTTATAATTAGTTATTATTATTATTAAATATTACCATTTTTTTGTTCGACATATTTTTATCTATCCAGCTATAAAACTTGTTATATTCAATTCGAGTTAATAGGAAAGCCGTTATTGCGAACCGGGGCCACTAATTTTAAGCGAAATTATTTGTTATTAATATTTAGAAATTTTACTATAATTCGTCGCTGTCCATCTCAAACTCGAGTATTTTCTATAATAAATTTATTATAAATATTACACTAGTTTCTATATAAGCTAGGAGTCTGTAATATTTACTATTATTATTATTATAGTTTGTCTCTTGTTTTATATTCTTGGTGAGTGGCTTCTTGTTTACATAAACATCAATATATTAAACCAAATAAATATTTGTTTTATGTTATATAATATTATACTATTTTTCTACCTCTACCCAATATTTTCACTTCATCCAACTGCAATAGAAATCAAAATTAATCTGTCACGTGTAACTTTAGTTTATTGTTTTGGTTAGAATAAGGTGCCACTGTTATTGGAAAGTACATTAAAAAGTATATAAGACAATCACCAAACTTACTTCATAAGAAAAATTACAAATCGAAATGATATATTGGCCTTCTATCTACATAAACTGAAAGTAAATGGGCCGTACGGCGTTACGTAATCACAAAAAGCGACCTGATTACGATGCCATTTTATATGAAATCCCTTTAATAAGTAACTTCCCAAAAAAGTTATTAAGATTTTTTTACATATTAATAATCCTGAATAATGTAGCTTTCAAATGAACTATAAATTATAAAGTGCCGTGTACGAGATCGAGAGTTACATTTGTTTTAATACACAAAATCAACTAAATTACTCATCAATCGATTTTTTGCAAATTAAATATTCTAGCTCGCCAGTTAGTAGCCAATGAGAGTCCAGGATTCCCATTAACAATGATTGTTTAAGGCCGCCGCCAGGTTAATGCTTGTAGTATGGAGTGTAGCGCTATAGAGGAGAATTAATCTTATTGAGTTGAATCGGCAAAGTTCAATTACATTATAATTCGCTTAGGATATTTTTTGTTGTTCTGGATTGCGGTTTTTAATATAACTATTTAAAGTTGATGCAATAAAGACTTTCTGCCGCTATATTTCACTTTGCAGTTACCCCCATGTGAAGAATACCAGGTTTTCACCAAAAACACAGGTTACAAAAGGATAACTTTTCTCTGAGAGTTTGAAAACTGGGCTGTGATATTTTATTTTAATAGAAAATCGAATTTTATATAAATAAATATAATTCAAACTCAACATTCTCTTGCCCTGGAAGTCTGTAAATCTGGGCGTCCAGTAAACGTGTAGTCTGCCTATTTGTCTGTTCCAAAGTCTTCCCGGGCGTCCGGGTGTCCGGACGCCTGGGCACTATAATGCCCGGACATCCTAAAATCCTTCAAATTGTCCGGATTTCCGAGCAAATTTCTCCAACAAGTATAACAAGTACAAATACAAGTATAAGTTATAGTACTAGTACTAGTACAATTACAAGTACAAGTACAATTCCAAGTACAATTACAAGTACAAGTACATGTACATGTACATGTCAAAATGTCAATTCAAAAGTGACATTTTGGCAAAATGACATGGCAAAATGTCAACTTGAAAATGACATTTTGGCAAAATTACATGTCAAGATGTCAATTCGAAAGTGACATTTTGGCAAATGACATGTTAAAATGTCAATTTGAAAGTGACATTTTGGCAAATTGACATGTAAAAATGTCAATTTGAAAGTGACATTTTGACAAAATGACATGTCAAACTGTCAATTCGAAAGTGACATTTTGGCAAAATGACATGTCAAAATTTCAATTCGAAAGTGACATTTTGGCAAAATGACATGTCAAAATGTCAATTCGAAAGTGACATTTTGGCAAATGACATGTCAAAATGTCAATTTGAAAGTGACATTTTGTCAAAATGACATGTCATAATGTCAATTCGAAACTGACATTTTGGCAAAATGACATGTCACAATGTCAATTCGAAAGTGACATTTTGGCAAAATGACATGTCAAAATGTCAATTCGAAGTGACATTTTGGCAAAATGACATGTCAAACTGTCAATTTGAAAGTGACATATTGACACATTGACATTTTGGCAAAAATGACATGTCAAAATGTCAATTCGAAAGTGACATTTTGGCAAATGACATGTCAAAATGTCAATTTGAAAGTGACATTTTGTTAAAATGACATGTCACAATGTCAATTCGAAAGTGACATTTTGGCAAAATGACATGTCAAAATGTCAATTCAAAGTGACATTTTGGCAAAATGACATGTCAAACTGTCAATTTGAAAGTGACATATTGACACATTGACATTTTGGCAAAATGACATGTCAAAATGTCAATTCGAAAGTGACATTTTGGCAAATGACATGTCAATTTGAAAGTGACATTTTGTCAAAATGACATGTCAAAATGTCAATTTGAAAGTGACATTTTGACAAAATGACATGTCAAACTGTCAATTCGAAAGTGACATTTTGGCAAAATGACATGTCAAAATGTCAATTCGAAAGTGACATTTTGGCAAATGACATGTCAAAATGTCAATTTGAAAGTGACATTTTGTCAAAATGACATGTCACAATGTCAATTCAAAAGTGACATTTTGGCAAATGACATGTTAAAATGTCAATTTGAAAGTGACATTTTGGCAAAATGACATGTAAAAATGTCAATTTGAAAGTGACATTTTGACAAAATGACATGTCAAACTGTCAATTCGAAAGTGACATTTTGGCAAATGACTGTAAAAATGTCAATTCGAAAGTGACATTTTGGCAAAATGACATGTAAAAATGTCAATTTGAAAGTGACATATTGACAAAATGACATGTCAAACTGTCAATTCGAAAGTGACATTTTGGCAAAATGACATGTCAAACTGTCAATTTGAAAGTGACATATTGACACATATTGACATTTTGGCAAAATAACATGTCAAAATGTCAATTCGAAAGTGACATTTTAGCAAATCACATGTCAAAATGTCAATTTGAAAGTGACATTTTGACAAAATGACATGTCAAAATGTCAATTTGAAAGCGACATTTTGACAAAATGACATGTCAAAATGTAAATTTGAAAGTGACATTTTGGCAAAATGACATGTCAATATGTCAACTTGAAAGTGACATTTTCACAAAATGACATGTCAAACTGTCAATTTGAAAGTGACATATTGACACATATTGACATTTTGGCAAAATAACATGTCAAAATGTCAATTCGAAAGTGACATTTTAGCAAATGACATGTCAAAATGTCAATTTGAAAGTGACATTTTGACAAAATGACATGTCAAAATGTCAATTTGAAAGCGACATTTTGGCAAAATGACATGTCAAAATGTCAATTTGAAAGTGACATTTTGGCAAAATGACATGTCAAAATGTAACTTGAAAGTGACATTTTGACAAAATGACATGTCAAACTATCAATATGAAAGTGTCATATTGACACATTGACTTTTTGGCAAAATGACATGTCAAAATGTCATTTTGACAAACATAGCATAGCATAACATAGCATATCATAGCTTAACATAGCACAGCATAGCACAGCATAGCATAGCATAGCATAGCATAGCATAGCATAGCATAGCATAGCATAGCATAGCATAGTATAGCATAGCATAGCATAGCATAGCATAGCATAGCATAGCATAGCATCGCATAGCATATCATAGCATAGCATAACCCATAACATAGCATAGCATAGCATAGCATAGCATGGCATAGCATAGCATAGCATAGCATAGCATAACATAACATGATAGCATAGTATAACATAGCATAGCATAGCATAGCATAGCATAGCATAGCATAGCATAGCATAGCATAGCATTACATAGCATAGCATAGCATAGCATAGCATAACATAGCTTCGCATAGCATATCATAGCATAGCATAGCATAGCATAGCATAGCATAGCATAGCATAGCATAGCATAACATAGCGTAGCATAGCACAACATAATATATGATAGCATAGCATAACATAGCATAGCATAACGTGACATATAGCATAACATATAACATAGCATATAACATATAGCATAGCATATAGCATAGCATATAGCATTGCATATAGTATCGCATATAGCATAGCATATAGCATAGCATGTGACAAAATGATTGATATTGATAATTAATTGATAATATAGCATATAGCATAGCATATATCATATAGCATAGCATAACATATAGCATAGCATATAGCATAACATGGCATATAGCATAACATATAACATATAGCATATGACATATAGCATATAGCATAGCATGTAGCATAACGTGGCATATATCATAACATAGAACATATAGCATATAGCATATCATATAGCATATCATATAGCATACCATATAGCATATCATATAGCATATAGCATAGCATATAGCATAAAGTATAGCATATAGCATAGCATATATCATAGCATATAGCATAGCATATATCATAGCATATAGCATAGCATATATCATAGCATATAGCATAGCATATAGCATATAGCATAGCATGTACTATAGCATATAACACAACATGGCATATAGTATAACATATAACAAATAGCATATGACATATAACATATAGCATAGCATATAGCATAACGTGGCATATAGCATAACATAGAACATATAGCATATAGCATATCATATAGCATACCATATAGCATATAGCATAATATGGCATATAGCATAACATGTAACATATAGCATAACATATAATATATAACATATAACATATAGCATAGCATGTAGCACAGCATATAGCATAGCATATAGCACAGCATATAGCATAGCATATAGCATAGCATATAGCATAGCATGTACTATAGCATAATATATAGCATATGACATATAGCTTAAAACATATAGCATATATCATAGCATATATCATATAGAATAGCATATAGCACAGCATATAGCATAGCATGTACTATAGCATAACATATAACATATAGCATATAGCATAGCATATAGTATAGAATATAGCATAGCATATAGCATAGCATGTGCTATAGCATAACATATAACATATAGCATATAGTATAGCATATAGCATATAGTATAGCATATAGCATAGCATATGACAAAATGATTGATATTGATAATTAATTGATAATATAGCATATAGCATATAAAATATAACATATAGCATATAACATATAGCATAGCATATAGCATAGCATATAGCATAGCATGTACTATAGCATAACATATAACATATCGCTTATAGCATATCGCATATAGCATAGCATATACCATACCATATAGCATATCGCAGAGAATGTACTATAGCATATAACATGAAATATAGCATATAACATTAAGTGTACTGCATCGTTATGAAGTGCACTACTAACACCTTTATGAAGTGCACTACACCTTTATGAAGTGCACTGCGCCGTTATAAAGTACACTGCACCGTTATGAAGTGCACTCGTTATTAAGTGCACTGCGCCGTTATGTAGGGCATTCGTTATTAAGTACACTGCACCGTTATGAAGTGCACTCGTTATTAAGTGCACTGCGCTGTTATGTAGGGCATTCGTTATTAAGTACACTGCGCCGTTATGTAGGGCATTCGTTATTAAGAGCACTGCACCGTTATGTAGTGCACTCGTTATTAATTGAAATTCTCGTAAGAACACCTTTCATTTAAATTTGATTGTCATTTCAAAAGCCCTTCCCAAAATTAGCCATAATTTACTGAAATAACTTGTCATTTAAATTTATTTGCCCGGGTTAATCAACTTAAAATCAGACAAATATTCAACTGTATTAAATAATAAATTGCCAACACAAAAGCCCTTCCGTTAATTAGCCATAATTTATCGAAATAACTTGTCATTTAAATTTATTTGCCCGGGTTAATCAACTTAAAATCAGACAAATATTCAACTGTATTAAATAATAAATTGCCAACACAAAAGCCCTTCCCAAAATTAGCCATAATTTATCGAAATAACTTCCGATTTTTTTCAAAAATCACCATCGATTTTCATTTTCGCGCCTTCTAACCGACACCACGAGATAGAGCATAAAAAATATATTTTAAGGAAATGATCCCCAAAAACAGTTAGAATCGCCTGGCGACACCGCTAACACCTCCTCACCCCTCTATAGTGCATTTCAAGTGTAATTATTTATTGATGGGGAAAATATTTACAAGAGAATTAATTTACAGGCAATATTGAGCTGAGCTGCCTGCATTGTATGTGTTGTAGGAGGCGCCAGCCGGGCTGGACGGCTGGGATACAATGTGCTGTGCTTCAGCATTGTGTGGACGGGTTGGTTTGGTTCACTCAAGGTAAATAATTTCATATTCTAGAACATATTACCATGGAAACTAACCAACCAAGGCCAAGGCCTCAGCCACCCACGTCAAGCAACATATTATTATTATACATTAACGTATACATTGCCTTTGCTTGAACAACCAATAATTGTTATACCGTCTTATTATTGGATAGCGCGGCTTCACACAAAGACACAAGGTCAATGGCCAGACATTTGTTCGCTTTGTATTACAGACACCAACACCAATATATAATAAGCGCTGCTTCCTCAGTAGCTGAATATATTATAAGTTACGTTTAACAAAGTTTCTTATTTAAAATAGCTTTGGTTTAAAGTTTAATTACAATTGATTATTTAGAGGTTAGATTTACTGTTTATTCACAACATTACCAGCAAACCGTTCGCAATGAATTATTTATTAAAGTGTTGGGACGTCTGGCTTGCAATTATTGTTACAACAGGTAATTATTCATTCCTACATTATATGTGTTTGTTTATTATAAAATAATGTGTTTGTGTTTAATGATATTTAATTATATTAGATTTTTAATTAATTGTTTTCTCCAGGTTGAAATTGGGACGCTGCTGTCCCGGTTCGATCTTATATTCCTGATGCTGGACCCCCAAGTCATTTATTTATTAACATTTATTTTGGAATATATTAGTTATGATTATAATTTGTAGGAATCAATAATCCTTATCCAACTCAAAACATTAAAGGATTTATGGGAGTTTTGAGTTATAATTAGTTATTATTATTATTAAATATTACCATTTTTTTGTTCGACATATTTTTATCTATCCAGCTATAAAACTTGTTATATTCAATTGGAGTTAATAGGAAAGCCGTTATTGCGAACCGGGGCCACTAATTTTAAGCGAAATTATTTGTTATTAATATTTAGAAATTTTACTATAATTCGTCGCTGTCCGTCTCAAACTCGAGTATTTTCTATAATAAATTTATTATAAATATTAAACTAGTTTCTATATAAGCTAGGAGTCTGTAATATTTACTATTATTATTATTATAGTTTGTCTCTTGTTTTATATTCTTGGTGAGTGGCTTCTTGTTTACATAAACATCAATATATTAAACCAAATAAATATGTTTTATGTTATATAATATTATACTATTTTTCTACCTCTACCCAATATTTTCACTTCATCCAACTGCAATAGAAATCAAAATTAATCTGTCACGTGTAACTTTAGTTTATTGTTTTGGTTAGAATAAGGTGCCACTGTTATTGGAAAGTACATTAAAAAGTATATAAGACAATCACCAAACTTACTTCATAAGAAAAATTACAAATCGAAATGATATATTGGCCTTCTATCTACATAAACTGAAAGTAAATGGGCCGTACGGCGTTATGTAATCACAAAAAGCGACCTGATTACGATGCCATTTTATATGAAATCCCTTTAATAAGTAACTTCCCAAAAAAGTTATTAAGATTTTTTTACATATTAATAATCCTGAATAATGTAGCTTTCAAATGAACTATAAATTATAAAGTGCCGTGTACGAGATCGAGAGTTACATTTGTTTTAATACACAAAATCAACTAAATTACTCATCAATTGATTTTTTGCAAATTAAATATTCTAGCTCGCCAGTCAGTAGCCAATGAGAGTCCAGGATTCCCATTAACAATGATTGTTTAAGGCCGCCGCCAGGTTAATGCTTGTAGTATGGAGTGTAGCGCTATAGAGGAGAATTAATCTTATTGAGTTGAATCGGCAAAGTTCAATTACATTATAATTCGCTTAGGATATTTTGTTGTTCTGGATTGCGGTTTTTAATATAACTATTTAAAGTTGATGCAATAAAGACTTTCTGCCGCTCTATTTCACTTTGCAGTTACCCCCATGTGAAGAATACCAGGTTTTCACCAAAAACACAGGTTACAAAAAGGATAACTTTTCTCTGAGAGTTTGAAAACTGGGCTGTGATATTTTATTTTAATAGAAAATCGAATTTTATATAAATAAATATAATTCAAACTCAACATTATCTTGCCCTGGAAGTCTGTAAATCTGGGCGTCCAGTAAACGTGTCTGTCTGCCTATTTGTCTGTTCCAAAGTCTTCCCGGGCGTCCGGATGTCCGGACGCCTGGGCACTATAATGCCCGGACATCCTAAAATCCTTCAAATTGTCCGGATTTCCGAGCAAATTTGTCCAACAAGTATAACAAGTACAAATACAAGTATAAGTTATAGTACTAGTACTAGTACAATTACAAGTACAAGTACAATTCCAAGTACAATTACAAGTACAAGTACAAGTACATGTACATGTACATGTCAAAATGTCAATTCGAAAGTGACATTTTGGCAAAATGACATGGCAAAATGTCAACTTGAAAATGACATTTTTGCAAAATGACATGTCAAAATGTCAATTCGAAAGTGATATTTGGGCAAATGACATGTTAAAATGTCAATTTGAAAGTGACATTTTGGCAAAATGACATGTAAAAATGTCAATTTGAAAGTGACATTTTGACAAAATGACATGTCAAACTGTCAATTCGAAAGTGACATTTTGGCAAAATGACATGTCAAAATGTCAATTCGAAAGTGACATTTTGGCAAAATGACATGGCAAAATGTCAACTTGAAAATGACATTTTGGCAAAATGACATGTCAAAATGTCAATTCGAAAGTGACATTTTGGCAAAAGGACATGTCAAAATGTCAATTTGAAAGTGACATATTGACACATTGACATTTTGGCAAAATGACATGTCAAAATGTCAATTCGAAAGTGACATTTTGGCAAATAACATGTCAAAATGTCAATTTGAAAGTGACATTTTGTCAAAATGACATGTCACAATGTCAATTCGAAAGTGACATTTTGGCAAAATGACATGTCAAAATGTCAATTCGAAGTGACATTTTGGCAAAATGACATGTCAAACTGTCAATTTGAAAGTGACATATTGACACATTGACATTTTGGCAAAATGACATGTCAAAATGTCAATTCGAAAGTGACATTTTGGCAAATGACATGTCAAAATGTCAATTTGAAAGTGACATTTTGTCAAAATGACATGTCATAATGTCAATTCGAAAGTGACATTTTGACAAAATGACATGTCACAATGTCAATTCGAAAGTGACATTTTGGCAAAATGACATGTCAAAATGTCAATTCGAAGTGACATTTTGGCAAAATGACATGTCAATCTGTCAATTTGAAAGTGACATATTGACACATTGACATTTTGGCAAAATGATATGTCAAAATGTCAATTCGAAAGTGACATTTTGGCAAATGACATGTCAAAATGTCAATTTGAAAGTGACATTTTGTCAAAATGACATGTCACAATGTCAATTCGAAAGTGACATTTTGGCAAAATGACATGTCAAAATGTCAATTCGAAGTGACATTTTGGCAAAATGACATGTCAAACTGTCAATTTGAAAGTGACATATTGACACATTGACATTTTGGCAAAATGACATGTCAAAATGTCAATTCGAAAGTGACATTTTGGCAGATGACATGTCAAAATGTCAATTTGAAAGTGACATTTTGTCAAAATGACATGTCACAATGTCTATTCGAAAGTGACATTTTGGCAAAATGACATGTCAAAATGTCAATTCGAAGTGACATTTTGGCAAAATGACATGTCAAACTGTCAATTTGAAAGTGACATATTGACACATTGACATTTTGGCAAAATGACATGTCAAAATGTCAATTCGAAAGTGACATTTTGGCAAATGACATGTCAAAATGTCAATTTGAAAGTGACATTTTGTCAAAATGACATGTCATAATGTCAATTCGAAAGTGACATTTTGGCAAAATGACATGTCAAAATGTCAATTTGAAAGTGACATTTTGGCAAAATGACATGTCAAAATGTCAATTCAAAGTGACATTTTGCCAAAATGACATGTCAAAATGTCAATTCGAAGTGACATTTTGGCAAAATGACATGTCAAACTGTCAACTTGAAAGTGACATATTGACACATTGACATTTTGGCAAAATGACATGTCAAAATGTCAATTCGAAAGTGACATTTTGGCAAATGACATGTCAAAATGTCAATTTGAAAGTGACATTTTGTCAAAATGACATCTCAAAATGTCAATTTGAAAGTGACATTTTGACAAAATGACATGTCAAACTGTCAATTCGAAAGTGACATTTTGGCAAAATGACATGTCAAAATGTCAATTTGAAAGTGACATTTTGGCAAAAGGACATGTCAGAATGTCAATTTGAAAGTGACATATTGACACATTGACATTTTGGCAAAATGACATGTCAAAATGTCAATTCGAAAGTGACATTTTGGCAAATAACATGTCAAAATGTCAATTTGAAAGTGACATTTTGTCAAAATGACATGTCACAATGTCAATTCGAAAGTGACATTTTGGCAAAATGACATGTCAAAATGTCAATTCGAAGTGACATTTTGGCAAAATGACATGTCAAACTGTCAATTTGAAAGTGACATATTGACACATTGACATTTTGGCAAAATGACATGTCAAAATGTCAATTCGAAAGTGACATTTTGGCAAATGACATGTCAAAATGTCAATTTGAAAGTGACATTTTGTCAAAATGACATGTCATAATGTCAATTCGAAAGTGACATTTTGGCAAAATGACATGTCAAAATGTCAATTTGAAAGTGACATTTTGGCAAAATGACATGTCAAAATGTCAATTCAAAGTGACATTTTGACAAAATGACATGTCAAACTGTCAATTTGAAAGTGTCATATTGACACATTGACTTTTTGGCAAAATGACATGTCAAAATGTCAATTCGAAAGTGACATTTTGGCAAATGACATGTCAAAATGTCAATTTGAAAGTGACATTTTGTCAAAATGACATGTCATAATGTCAATTCGAAAGTGACATTTTGGCAAAATGACATGTCAAAATGTCAATTTGAAAGTGACATTTTGGCAAAATGACATGTCAAAATGTCAATTCAAAGTGACATTTTGCCAAAATGACATGTCAAAATGTCAATTCGAAGTGACATTTTGGCAAAATGACATGTCAAACTGTCAACTTGAAAGTGACATATTGACACATTGACATTTTGGCAAAATGACATGTCAAAATGTCAATTCGAAAGTGACATTTTGGCAAATGACATGTCAAAATGTCAATTTGAAAGTGACATTTTGTCAAAATGACATGTCATAATGTCAATTCGAAAGTGACATTTTGGCAAAATGACATGTCAAAATGTCAATTTGAAAGTGACATTTTGGCAAAATGACATGTCAAAATGTCAATTCAAAGTGACATTTTGCCAAAATGACATGTCAAAATGTCAATTCGAAGTGACATTTTGGCAAAATGACATGTCAAACTGTCAACTTGAAAGTGACATATTGACACATTGACATTTTGGCAAAATGACATGTCAAAATGTCAATTCGAAAGTGACATTTTGGCAAATGACATGTCAAAATGTCAATTTGAAAGTGACATTTTGTCAAAATGACATCTCAAAATGTCAATTTGAAAGTGACATTTTGACAAAATGACATGTCAAACTGTCAATTCGAAAGTGACATTTTGGCAAAATGACATGTCAAAATGTCAATTCGAAAGTGACATTTTGACAAAATGACATGTCAAACTGTCAATTTGAAAGTGACATATTGACACATATTGACATTTTGGCAAAATAACATGTCAAAATGTCAATTCGAAAGTGACATTTTAGCAAATGACATGTCAAAATGTCAATTTGAAAGTGACATTTTGACAAAATGACATGTCAAAATGTCAATTTGAAAGTGACATTTTGGCAAAATGACATGTCAAAATGTCAATTTGAAAGTGACATTTTGGCAAAATGACATGTCAAACTGTCAATTCGAAAGTGACATTTTGGCAAAATGACATGTCAAAATGTCAATTCGAAAGTGACATTTTGACAAAATGACATGTCAAACTGTCAATTTGAAAGTGACATATTGACACATATTGACATTTTGGCAAAATAACATGTCAAAATGTCAATTCGAAAGTGACATTTTAGCAAATGACATGTCAAAATGTCAATTTGAAAGTGACATTTTGGCAAAATGACATGTCAAAATGTCAATTTGAAAGTGACATTTTGGCAAAATGACATGTCAAAATGTCAACTTGAAAGTGACATTTTGACAAAGCATAGCATAGCATAACATAGCATATCATAGCTTAACATAGTACAGCATAGCATAGCATAGCATAGCATAGCATAGCATAGCATAGCATAGCATAGCATAGCATAGCATAGCATAGCATAGCATAGCATAGCATAGCATAGCATAGCATAGCATAGCATAGCATAGCATATCATAGCATAGCATAGCATAGCATAGCATAGCATAGCATAGCATAGCATAGCATAGCATAGCATAGCATAGCATAGCATCGCATAGCCTAGCATATCATAGCATAGCATAACCCATAACATAGCATAGCATAGCATAGCATAGCATAGCATAGCATAGCATAGCATAGCATAGCATAGCATAGCATAGCATAGCATAGCATAGCATAGCATAACATAGCTTCGCAAAGCATATCATAGCATAGCATAGCATTGCATAGCATAGCATAGCATAACATAGCATAGCATAACGTGGCATATAGCATAACATATAACATAGCATATAACATATAGCATAGCATATAGCATAGCATATAGCATCGCATATAGTATCGCATATAGCATAGCATGTGACAAAATGATTGATATTGATAATTAATTGATAATATATCATATAGCATAGCATATATCATATAGCATATAGCATAGCATAACATATAGCATATAGCATAGCATATAGCATAACGTGGCATATAGCATAACATAGAACATATAGCATATAGCATATCATATAGCATATCATATAGCATAGCATATAGCATAAAGTATAGCATATAGCATAGCATATATCATAGCATATAGCATAGCATATATCATAGCATACAGCATAGCATATATCATAGCATATAGCATAGCATATAGCATAGCATGTACTATAGCATATAACAACATGGCATATAGCATAACATATAACATATAGCATCTGACATATAACATATAGCATAGCATATAGCATAACGTGGCATATAGCATAACATAGAACATATAGCATATAGCATATCATATAGCATGCCATATAGTATATAGCATAGCATGTGCTATAGCATATAGCATAATATGGCATATAGCATAAAATGTAACATATAGCATAACATATAATATATAGCATATAACATATAACATATAGCATAGCATGTAGCACAGCATATAGCATAGCATATAGCACAGCATATAGCATAGCATATAGCATAGCATATAGCATAGCATGTACTATAGCATAATATATAGCATATGACATATAGCTTAAAACATATAGCATAGCATATAGTATAGAATATAGCATAGCATATAGCATAGCATGTACTATAGCGTAACATATAACATATAGCATATAGCATATAGTATAGCATATAGCATATAGTATAGCATATAGCATATAGTATAGCATATAGCATAGCATATGACAAAATAATTGATATTGATAATTAATTGATAATATAGCATATAGCATATAAAATATAACATATAGCATATAACATATCGCATGACATATAACATATAGCATACAGCATAGCATATAGTATAGCATATAGCATATCATATAGCATAGCATGTATTATAGCATAACATATAACATATCGCTTATAGCATATCGCATATAGCATAGCATATACCATACCATATAGCATATCGCAGAGAATGTACTATAGCATATAACATGAAATATAGCATATAACATTAAGTGCACTACTAACACCTTTATGAAGTGCACTACACCTTTATGAAATGCACTGCGCCGTTATAAAGTACACTGCACCGTTATGAAGTGCACTCGTTATTAAGTGCACTGCGCCGTTATGTAGGGCATTCGTTATTAAGTACACTGCGCCGTTATGTAGGGCACTCGTTATTAAGTGCACTGCACCGTTATTTAGTGCACTTGTTATTAAGAGCAATGCACCGTTATGTAGTGCACTCGTTATTAATTGAAATTCTCGTAAGAACACCTTTCATTTAAATTTGATTGTCATTTCAAAAGCCCTTCCCAAAATTAGCCATAATTTTGCGAAATAACTTGTCATTTAAATTTATTTGCCCGGGTTAATCAACTTAAAATCAGACAAATATTCAACTGTATTAAATAATAAATTGCCAACACAAAAGCCCTTCCGTTAATTAGCCATAATTTATCGAAATAACTTGTCATTTAAATTTATTTGCCCGGGTTAATCAACTGTCATTTAAATTTATTTGCCCGGGTTAATCAACTTAAAATCAGACAAATATTCAACTGTATTAAATAATAAATTGCCAACACAAAAGCCCTTCCGTTAATTAGCCATAATTTATCGAAATAACTTGTCATTTAAATTTATTTGCCCGGGTTAATCAACTTAAAATCAGACAAATATTCAACTGTATTAAATAATAAATTGCCAACACAAAAGCCCTTCCGTTAATTAGCCATAATTTATCGAAATAACTTGTCATTTAAATTTATTTGCCCGGGTTAATCAACTTAAAATCAGACAAATATTCAACTGTATTAAATAATAAATTGCCAACACAAAAGCCCTTCCGTTAATTAGCCATAATTTATCGAAATAACTTGTCATTTAAATTTATTTGCCCGGGTTAATCAACTTAAAATCAGACAAATATTCAACTGTATTAAATAATAAATTGCCAACACAAAAGCCCTTCCGTTAATTAGCCATAATTTATCGAAATAACTTCCGATTTTTTTCAAAAATGACCATCGATTTTCATTTTCGCGCCTTCTAACCGACACCACGAGATAGAGCATAAAAAATATATTTTAAGGAAATGATCCCCAAAAACAGTTAGAATCGCCTGGCGACACCGCTAACACCTCCTCACCCCTCTATAGTGCATTTCAAGTGTAATTATTTATTGATGGGGAAAATATTTACAAGAGAATTAATTTACAGGCAATATTGAGCTGAGCTGCCTGCATTGTATGTGTTGTAGGAGGCGCCAGCCGGGCTGGACGGCTGGGATACAATGTGCTGTGCTTCAGCATTGTGTGGACGGGTTGGTTTGGTTCACTCAAGGTAAATAATTTCATATTCTAGAACATATTACCATGGAAACTAACCAACCAAGGCCTCAGCCACCCACGCCAAGCAACATATTATTATTATACATTAACGTATACATTGCCTTTGCTTGAACAACCAATAATTGTTATACCGTCTTATTATTGGATAGCGCGGCTTCACACAAAGACACAAGGGCAATGGCCAGACATTTGTTCGCTTTGTATTACAGACACCAACACCAATATATAATAAGCGCTGCTTCCTCAGTAGCTGAATATATTATAAGTTACGTTTAACTAAGTTTCTTATTTAAATTCGCTCTGGTTTAAAGTTTAATTACAATTGATTATTTAGAGTTTAGATTTACTGTTTATTCACAACATTACCAGCAAACCGTTCGCAATGAATTATTTATTAAAGTATTGGGACGTCTGGCTTGCAATTATTGTTACAACAGGTAATTATTCATTCCTACATTATATGTGTTTGTTTATTATAAAATAATGTGTTTGTGTTTAATGATATTTAATTATATTAGATTTTTAATTAATTGTTTTCTCCAGGTTGAAATTGGGACGCTGCTGTCCCGGTTCGATCTTATATTCCTGATGCTGGACCCCCAAGATGAGTTGTTCGACCGACGGCTCGCCAACCATTTGGTTTCGCTTTACCATCAGGGAGGCGCTGCGGAGGAGCCGGAGGAGTTCCTTCCTGTCGAAGTCGTCAAGGATTACCTCGGGTGAGTAGCTCTGATGTTGAGTACTAAGTTTGTGTTGTGTTACGTAGAATTTCGAGAAGTGGTTCAGGTTCCAGCTGTAATGGAACTATTACTAGTGGGATTATTGGATTTAAGTTTTTTATTTACAATAAGATTAAGAATTACAGGTAACAGCCAAGAGAGAGGAGCTTCGGGTTGCCTCCTGTGCACATTCAACTGGAGAACAAGTTGTTTTTAAACTTTTACTTTCCTAAATTCTAATTATTGATAGGGCCTATAGCATCTACATAATTATTAATTCACTAATTAATTTTTAATTCATTATTTCAATAATTTATTTTGTATTTGACCCGGTCACCGGAATAGTCGATATCAACATCCTCACCACCGGGATGACAGTGACGGCTCGCAAGGCCCAGGGGGTGCTCGCCCGCGAGGTGCTGGCAGTCCTCAAGGAGTGCAGACACACGGTGGTGTCGCGGAAAGACGCCTTCAAGTTGCTCAACGAGAAAACCGAGCGAACCAATCAGAAGGCGATGTTTGAGGAAGCCTTGAGGATCCTTCAGGACGATGACCATATCATTATGAGTAACCAGAACATTCGTATTCTTAGTAAATAGTCTTCATTAATCCACAGTGGGGGTCAGTCGATATCAGTTGGATGACGTCACCATGTAGTCAGGGAGACGGGTATTAGATTGTCTACCAATCGCCAATAATGCTAATATCAATAATGCAATGAATAATACAGTGAATTTTATGTGAAATAATTCTATTTGTTGTTGATTTTCTATATAAAGTAGAATGCAGGTTTAATCGTAGTTGAGCGCGACTATAAACTCGATATTATTAATATTGGCACCGCCGCCGAATCGATTGTCGTTGTCACTGAAACTGCCTTTACTCTCATACAATATTACTGTGTCTCGTTATATTTACTATAATTCAACGTTATTGTTATGTTATAATATTGTGTAGACGTACAGTAGGTATAATATCTGTTATAGTTTATAACAATTAGTTGTAGATAACAGTGCAATCCATTCTCACAAGTATAAACTCAATGCAATAAATATAGGAAGAACGTTGTTTAGGATGTATTAACATTTATTGATTAGAGTTTTATTAAGATTTATTAACATTTATTTTGGAATATATTAGTTATGATTATAATTTGTAGGAATCAATAATCCTTATCCAACTCAAAACATTAAAGGATTTATGGGAGTTTTGAGTTATAATTAGTTATTATTATTATTAAATATTACCATTTTTTTGTTCGACATATTTTTATCTATCCAGCTATAAAACTTGTTATATTCAATTGGAGTTAATAGGAAAGCCGTTATTGCGAACCGGGGCCACTAATTTTAAGCGAAATTATTTGTTATTAATATTTAGAAATTTTACTATAATTCGTCGCTGTCCGTCTCAAACTCGAGTATTTTCTATAATAAATTTATTATAAATATTACACTAGTTTCTATATAAGCTAGGAGTCTGTAATATTTACTATTATTATTATTATAGTTTGTCTCTTGTTTTATATTCTTGGTGAGTGGCTTCTTGTTTACATAAACATCAATATATTAAACCAAATAAATATGTTTTATGTTATATAATATTATACTATTTTTCTACCTCTACCCAATATTTTCACTTCATCCAACTGCAATAGAAATCAAAATTAATCTGTCACGTGTAACTTTAGTTTATTGTTTTGGTTAGAATAAGGTGCCACTGTTATTGGAAAGTACATTAAAAAGTATATAAGACAATCACCAAACTTACTTCATAAGAAAAATTACAAATCGAAATGATATATTGGCCTTCTATCTACATAAACTGAAAGTAAATGGGCCGTACGGCGTTACGTAATCACAAAAAGCGACCTGATTACGATGCCATTTTATATGAAATCCCTTTAATAAGTAACTTCCCAAAAAAGTTATTAAGATTTTTTTACATATTAATAATCCTGAATAATGTAGCTTTCAAATGAACTATAAATTATAAAGTGCCGTGTACGAGATCGAGAGTTACATTTGTTTTAATACACAAAATCAACTAAATTACTCATCAATTGATTTTTTGCAAATTAAATATTCTAGCTCGCCAGTTAGTAGCCAATGAGAGTCCAGGATTCCCATTAACAATGATTGTTTAAGGCCGCCGCCAGGTTAATGCTTGTAGTATGGAGTGTAGCGCTATAGAGGAGAATTAATCTTATTGAGTTGAATCGGCAAAGTTCAATTACATTATAATTCGCTTAGGATATTTTGTTGTTCTGGATTGCGGTTTTTAATATAACTATTTAAAGTTGATGCAATAAAGACTTTCTGCCGCTCTATTTCACTTTGCAGTTACCCCCATGTGAAGAATACCAGGTTTTCACCAAAAACACAGGTTACAAAAAGGATAACTTTTCTCTGAGAGTTTGAAAACTGGGCTGTGATATTTTATTTTAATAGAAAATCGAATTTTATATAAATAAATATAATTCAAACTCAACATTATCTTGCCCTGGAAGTCTGTAAATCTGGGCGTCCAGTAAACGTGTCTGTCTGCCTATTTGTCTGTTCCAAAGTCTTCCCGGGCGTCCGGATGTCCGGACGCCTGGGCACTATAATGCCCGGACATCCTAAAATCCTTCAAATTGTCCGGATTTCCGAGCAAATTTGTCCAACAAGTATAACAAGTACAAATACAAGTATAAGTTATAGTACTAGTACTAGTACAATTACAAGTACAAGTACAATTCCAAGTACAATTACAAGTACAAGTACAAGTACATGTACATGTACATGTCAAAATGTCAATTCGAAAGTGACATTTTGGCAAAATGACATGGCAAAATGTCAACTTGAAAATGACATTTTTGCAAAATGACATGTCAAAATGTCAATTCGAAAGTGATATTTGGGCAAATGACATGTTAAAATGTCAATTTGAAAGTGACATTTTGGCAAAATGACATGTAAAAATGTCAATTTGAAAGTGACATTTTGACAAAATGACATGTCAAACTGTCAATTCGAAAGTGACATTTTGGCAAAATGACATGTCAAAATGTCAATTCGAAAGTGACATTTTGGCAAAATGACATGGCAAAATGTCAACTTGAAAATGACATTTTGGCAAAATGACATGTCAAAATGTCAATTCGAAAGTGACATTTTGGCAAAAGGACATGTCAAAATGTCAATTTGAAAGTGACATATTGACACATTGACATTTTGGCAAAATGACATGTCAAAATGTCAATTCGAAAGTGACATTTTGGCAAATAACATGTCAAAATGTCAATTTGAAAGTGACATTTTGTCAAAATGACATGTCACAATGTCAATTCGAAAGTGACATTTTGGCAAAATGACATGTCAAAATGTCAATTCGAAGTGACATTTTGGCAAAATGACATGTCAAACTGTCAATTTGAAAGTGACATATTGACACATTGACATTTTGGCAAAATGACATGTCAAAATGTCAATTCGAAAGTGACATTTTGGCAAATGACATGTCAAAATGTCAATTTGAAAGTGACATTTTGTCAAAATGACATGTCATAATGTCAATTCGAAAGTGACATTTTGACAAAATGACATGTCACAATGTCAATTCGAAAGTGACATTTTGGCAAAATGACATGTCAAAATGTCAATTCGAAGTGACATTTTGGCAAAATGACATGTCAATCTGTCAATTTGAAAGTGACATATTGACACATTGACATTTTGGCAAAATGATATGTCAAAATGTCAATTCGAAAGTGACATTTTGGCAAATGACATGTCAAAATGTCAATTTGAAAGTGACATTTTGTCAAAATGACATGTCACAATGTCAATTCGAAAGTGACATTTTGGCAAAATGACATGTCAAAATGTCAATTCGAAGTGACATTTTGGCAAAATGACATGTCAAACTGTCAATTTGAAAGTGACATATTGACACATTGACATTTTGGCAAAATGACATGTCAAAATGTCAATTCGAAAGTGACATTTTGGCAAATGACATGTCAAAATGTCAATTTGAAAGTGACATTTTGTCAAAATGACATGTCACAATGTCTATTCGAAAGTGACATTTTGGCAAAATGACATGTCAAAATGTCAATTCGAAGTGACATTTTGGCAAAATGACATGTCAAACTGTCAATTTGAAAGTGACATATTGACACATTGACATTTTGGCAAAATGACATGTCAAAATGTCAATTCGAAAGTGACATTTTGGCAAATGACATGTCAAAATGTCAATTTGAAAGTGACATTTTGTCAAAATGACATGTCATAATGTCAATTCGAAAGTGACATTTTGGCAAAATGACATGTCAAAATGTCAATTTGAAAGTGACATTTTGGCAAAATGACATGTCAAAATGTCAATTCAAAGTGACATTTTGCCAAAATGACATGTCAAAATGTCAATTCGAAGTGACATTTTGGCAAAATGACATGTCAAACTGTCAACTTGAAAGTGACATATTGACACATTGACATTTTGGCAAAATGACATGTCAAAATGTCAATTCGAAAGTGACATTTTGGCAAATGACATGTCAAAATGTCAATTTGAAAGTGACATTTTGTCAAAATGACATCTCAAAATGTCAATTTGAAAGTGACATTTTGACAAAATGACATGTCAAACTGTCAATTCGAAAGTGACATTTTGGCAAAATGACATGTCAAAATGTCAATTTGAAAGTGACATTTTGGCAAAAGGACATGTCAGAATGTCAATTTGAAAGTGACATATTGACACATTGACATTTTGGCAAAATGACATGTCAAAATGTCAATTCGAAAGTGACATTTTGGCAAATAACATGTCAAAATGTCAATTTGAAAGTGACATTTTGTCAAAATGACATGTCACAATGTCAATTCGAAAGTGACATTTTGGCAAAATGACATGTCAAAATGTCAATTCGAAGTGACATTTTGGCAAAATGACATGTCAAACTGTCAATTTGAAAGTGACATATTGACACATTGACATTTTGGCAAAATGACATGTCAAAATGTCAATTCGAAAGTGACATTTTGGCAAATGACATGTCAAAATGTCAATTTGAAAGTGACATTTTGTCAAAATGACATGTCATAATGTCAATTCGAAAGTGACATTTTGGCAAAATGACATGTCAAAATGTCAATTTGAAAGTGACATTTTGGCAAAATGACATGTCAAAATGTCAATTCAAAGTGACATTTTGACAAAATGACATGTCAAACTGTCAATTTGAAAGTGTCATATTGACACATTGACTTTTTGGCAAAATGACATGTCAAAATGTCAATTCGAAAGTGACATTTTGGCAAATGACATGTCAAAATGTCAATTTGAAAGTGACATTTTGTCAAAATGACATGTCATAATGTCAATTCGAAAGTGACATTTTGGCAAAATGACATGTCAAAATGTCAATTTGAAAGTGACATTTTGGCAAAATGACATGTCAAAATGTCAATTCAAAGTGACATTTTGCCAAAATGACATGTCAAAATGTCAATTCGAAGTGACATTTTGGCAAAATGACATGTCAAACTGTCAACTTGAAAGTGACATATTGACACATTGACATTTTGGCAAAATGACATGTCAAAATGTCAATTCGAAAGTGACATTTTGGCAAATGACATGTCAAAATGTCAATTTGAAAGTGACATTTTGTCAAAATGACATGTCATAATGTCAATTCGAAAGTGACATTTTGGCAAAATGACATGTCAAAATGTCAATTTGAAAGTGACATTTTGGCAAAATGACATGTCAAAATGTCAATTCAAAGTGACATTTTGCCAAAATGACATGTCAAAATGTCAATTCGAAGTGACATTTTGGCAAAATGACATGTCAAACTGTCAACTTGAAAGTGACATATTGACACATTGACATTTTGGCAAAATGACATGTCAAAATGTCAATTCGAAAGTGACATTTTGGCAAATGACATGTCAAAATGTCAATTTGAAAGTGACATTTTGTCAAAATGACATCTCAAAATGTCAATTTGAAAGTGACATTTTGACAAAATGACATGTCAAACTGTCAATTCGAAAGTGACATTTTGGCAAAATGACATGTCAAAATGTCAATTCGAAAGTGACATTTTGACAAAATGACATGTCAAACTGTCAATTTGAAAGTGACATATTGACACATATTGACATTTTGGCAAAATAACATGTCAAAATGTCAATTCGAAAGTGACATTTTAGCAAATGACATGTCAAAATGTCAATTTGAAAGTGACATTTTGACAAAATGACATGTCAAAATGTCAATTTGAAAGTGACATTTTGGCAAAATGACATGTCAAAATGTCAATTTGAAAGTGACATTTTGGCAAAATGACATGTCAAACTGTCAATTCGAAAGTGACATTTTGGCAAAATGACATGTCAAAATGTCAATTCGAAAGTGACATTTTGACAAAATGACATGTCAAACTGTCAATTTGAAAGTGACATATTGACACATATTGACATTTTGGCAAAATAACATGTCAAAATGTCAATTCGAAAGTGACATTTTAGCAAATGACATGTCAAAATGTCAATTTGAAAGTGACATTTTGGCAAAATGACATGTCAAAATGTCAATTTGAAAGTGACATTTTGGCAAAATGACATGTCAAAATGTCAACTTGAAAGTGACATTTTGACAAAGCATAGCATAGCATAACATAGCATATCATAGCTTAACATAGTACAGCATAGCATAGCATAGCATAGCATAGCATAGCATAGCATAGCATAGCATAGCATAGCATAGCATAGCATAGCATAGCATAGCATAGCATAGCATAGCATAGCATAGCATAGCATAGCATAGCATAGCATAGCATAGCATAGCATAGCATAGCATAGCATAGCATAGCATAGCATAGCATAGCATAGCATAGCATAGCATAGCATAGCATAGCATAGCATAGCATAGCATAGCATAGCATAGCATAGCATCGCATAGCCTAGCATATCATAGCATAGCATAACCCATAACATAGCATAGCATAGCATAGCATAGCATAGCATAGCATAGCATAGCATAGCATATCATAGCATAGCATAGCATAGCATAGCATAACATAGCTTCGCAAAGCATATCATAGCATAGCATAGCATTGCATAGCATAGCATAGCATAACATAGCATAGCATAACGTGGCATATAGCATAACATATAACATAGCATATAACATATAGCATAGCATATAGCATAGCATATAGCATCGCATATAGTATCGCATATAGCATAGCATATAGCATAGCATGTGACAAAATGATTGATATTGATAATTAATTGATAATATATCATATAGCATAGCATATATCATATAGCATATAGCATAGCATAACATATAGCATATAGCATAGCATATAGCATAACGTGGCATATAGCATAACATAGAACATATAGCATATAGCATATCATATAGCATATCATATAGCATAGCATATAGCATAAAGTATAGCATATAGCATAGCATATATCATAGCATATAGCATAGCATATATCATAGCATACAGCATAGCATATATCATAGCATATAGCATAGCATATAGCATAGCATGTACTATAGCATATAACAACATGGCATATAGCATAACATATAACATATAGCATCTGACATATAACATATAGCATAGCATATAGCATAACGTGGCATATAGCATAACATAGAACATATAGCATATAGCATATCATATAGCATGCCATATAGTATATAGCATAGCATGTGCTATAGCATATAGCATAATATGGCATATAGCATAAAATGTAACATATAGCATAACATATAATATATAGCATATAACATATAACATATAGCATAGCATGTAGCACAGCATATAGCATAGCATATAGCACAGCATATAGCATAGCATATAGCATAGCATATAGCATAGCATGTACTATAGCATAATATATAGCATATGACATATAGCTTAAAACATATAGCATAGCATATAGTATAGAATATAGCATAGCATATAGCATAGCATGTACTATAGCGTAACATATAACATATAGCATATAGTATAGCATATAGCATATAGTATAGCATATAGCATATAGTATAGCATATAGCATAGCATATGACAAAATAATTGATATTGATAATTAATTGATAATATAGCATATAGCATATAAAATATAACATATAGCATATAACATATCGCATGACATATAACATATAGCATACAGCATAGCATATAGTATAGCATATAGCATATCATATAGCATAGCATGTATTATAGCATAACATATAACATATCGCTTATAGCATATCGCATATAGCATAGCATATACCATACCATATAGCATATCGCAGAGAATGTACTATAGCATATAACATGAAATATAGCATATAACATTAAGTGCACTACTAACACCTTTATGAAGTGCACTACACCTTTATGAAATGCACTGCGCCGTTATAAAGTACACTGCACCGTTATGAAGTGCACTCGTTATTAAGTGCACTGCGCCGTTATGTAGGGCATTCGTTATTAAGTACACTGCGCCGTTATGTAGGGCACTCGTTATTAAGTGCACTGCACCGTTATTTAGTGCACTTGTTATTAAGAGCAATGCACCGTTATGTAGTGCACTCGTTATTAATTGAAATTCTCGTAAGAACACCTTTCATTTAAATTTGATTGTCATTTCAAAAGCCCTTCCCAAAATTAGCCATAATTTTGCGAAATAACTTGTCATTTAAATTTATTTGCCCGGGTTAATCAACTTAAAATCAGACAAATATTCAACTGTATTAAATAATAAATTGCCAACACAAAAGCCCTTCCGTTAATTAGCCATAATTTATCGAAATAACTTGTCATTTAAATTTATTTGCCCGGGTTAATCAACTGTCATTTAAATTTATTTGCCCGGGTTAATCAACTTAAAATCAGACAAATATTCAACTGTATTAAATAATAAATTGCCAACACAAAAGCCCTTCCGTTAATTAGCCATAATTTATCGAAATAACTTGTCATTTAAATTTATTTGCCCGGGTTAATCAACTTAAAATCAGACAAATATTCAACTGTATTAAATAATAAATTGCCAACACAAAAGCCCTTCCGTTAATTAGCCATAATTTATCGAAATAACTTCCGATTTTTTTCAAAAATGACCATCGATTTTCATTTTCGCGCCTTCTAACCGACACCACGAGATAGAGCATAAAAAATATATTTTAAGGAAATGATCCCCAAAAACAGTTAGAATCGCCTGGCGACACCGCTAACACCTCCTCACCCCTCTATAGTGCATTTCAAGTGTAATTATTTATTGATGGGGAAAATATTTACAAGAGAATTAATTTACAGGCAATATTGAGCTGAGCTGCCTGCATTGTATGTGTTGTAGGAGGCGCCAGCCGGGCTGGACGGCTGGGATACAATGTGCTGTGCTTCAGCATTGTGTGGACGGGTTGGTTTGGTTCACTCAAGGTAAATAATTTCATATTCTAGAACATATTACCATGGAAACTAACCAACCAAGGCCTCAGCCACCCACGCCAAGCAACATATTATTATTATACATTAACGTATACATTGCCTTTGCTTGAACAACCAATAATTGTTATACCGTCTTATTATTGGATAGCGCGGCTTCACACAAAGACACAAGGGCAATGGCCAGACATTTGTTCGCTTTGTATTACAGACACCAACACCAATATATAATAAGCGCTGCTTCCTCAGTAGCTGAATATATTATAAGTTACGTTTAACTAAGTTTCTTATTTAAATTCGCTCTGGTTTAAAGTTTAATTACAATTGATTATTTAGAGTTTAGATTTACTGTTTATTCACAACATTACCAGCAAACCGTTCGCAATGAATTATTTATTAAAGTATTGGGACGTCTGGCTTGCAATTATTGTTACAACAGGTAATTATTCATTCCTACATTATATGTGTTTGTTTATTATAAAATAATGTGTTTGTGTTTAATGATATTTAATTATATTAGATTTTTAATTAATTGTTTTCTCCAGGTTGAAATTGGGACGCTGCTGTCCCGGTTCGATCTTATATTCCTGATG
>JAUCBJ010008700.1:0-42115 GCA_032718475.1 Nemertoderma westbladi
GTTAAGCTCTGGAAGTGTAGGGGTCTCTAGCACAGAAGTGACTTTGGGAACTACAGGCCTAATTATTTCAGGTTCATCGACTATAGTAGGGAGTCTTTTGACCTGGATAAATTGTTCTATGGGTTCTGCACTACCTAAATCTGTGCTAGTTAGCTGTCTTTTAACAGCGGGGGGCAAATCAGGCAGTTTATGACGGTGAGATGTTTTTCTACGCCTGCTTAGACGAGATCTATTTCCTCCGCCTTCAGGATCGGTGGTCTCGCCTTCCTCCGATGATGTGTATCCTTGGCGCTTGGGAGTAGATCGACTCATCATCTGCATTTGATTAGCAGTAAACTGTTTATTTATACTGTCTTGCGTCTCTTGCAGATTTTCCAACTCCAATTGGATAGTCTGCTCAGAGGCTCTCCGTTCTGCTTCGGCCACTGCCCTTTCCGCCTTTGCTTCTGCCGCCGCTGCCTTTCCTTTTGCTTCTGCTTCTGCCGCTGCTGCCCTTCCTTTTGCTTCTGCTTCTGCCACTGCTGCCCTTGCTGCTATTCTTTCTGCTTCTACTTCTGCCATAGCCGCCGCCTTTGCTGCTTTTCTTTCTGCTTCTGCATCTGCCATAGCCACCGCCTTTTGTTCCTCTATCCTTCTTTTCTTTATTTGTTCTTCTCGGACTCTAATGAGGCGGAGTTTTTCATCACATTCAGCTTGGTTTGCAGCTAACATTTCGGCATCGATTGCGTCCAACACAAGCTTGGTTCCTTCACTATTAGGGGAAAGTCCAGACAGCCGTCTCCTCAACTCTTCGTCTCCTAGGAATCGCTGATAGTCGGACAAATAAATGTCGATAGCGTCTCTAGTTCGCGGCTTCTCTGCTGATGTTAATTCGCTTTCCACTTCGCTTTCCACCTCGCTTTCCACTTCGCTTTCCACCTCACTTTTCACTTCGCTTTCCACCTCACTTTCCACTTGAGAAGAAGTGGCGTCGGTTGATTCCCCACAGGCTGGCCGCCCATCATAAACCGTATCCGCCATCTTCGCTCCGCGTTCTGGCGTCCGCTCAACAGTATCCGAACTACTGGAGCTATCGGGCCGCTGAGAACCAGGTTCTTGGCTAGGAGGTTGCTGCTGTTTTATAGCTTCTTCTTGATCCCGCTTGACTTGGGCCCGAGTGCCTATGGCAGACCAACGGCGCTTCACTAACTTCGCAAATTGCGAAATCTTTTCTACCAACCTAGGTTCTGTCACAACCACTGCAGGGGTTGCCCTTCTTACAGTATGAGGGGTTTCAGACCTCGGTCTGGGATTCTCTACACTTTGATCTGAGAAACAGGCTGTTGTTTCTAGGAGACTATCTGACAGAGTTTGCCTTGTGTCAGCCATGTTTGATTGTACAGTCGAATGCCTACTGCTATATTACAGTTAAAGCAAGTCTAGTAATTCAGTATCACTGTTAGCCTAATAATTAATTACCGATACTGCTACTCAGTGTAGCGTGATATATATATAATATATTAGAATACCGGTATGCTTATAATATATATATAAGTATTATTACAGACTAGATTTGTCACAAAGTACCGGTATATAATTTTAGCACAAATATATATAAATATATAATAGGCCTATCGTGAATACCGGTATACAGCTGACACTTATAGTATATATAAGTATAATTATTACTAGAATTAATTACAGAATACCGGTATGATTTCAGCTCAAATTTATAGAAATAAATATAATAAGCCTATGGTAAATACCGGTATGTCAATTATTTTAGAATAATTGAATTTCTGAATATTTTAGGGTTACTTGGTTACTTTAACTTACTTACTTTATTACCGTTATTTAAGCAGTAGTCCAACTGATATTGAGACCTAGTTGTTGTATGGCAGGCCTACTATTTATAAATCGTTTGAGTTGATTTATAATATTATATACCCGTTTTAATGGGTTTTTGTCAATATTTGAAATAAATGTTATTATTTCTGGGGGAGTCACTACACAGAAGCTGTGCGCTCTCAGTGAAGTGCTATTTATTGGACACTAAAACAGATAATTCTAATTTACCTAAGTTACTTAATACTACAAATTACTTACGATATGGGTGAGATTAATTCTCTAATTAAACACAACAAAATATTACGTACGAAATTTTTAGGGTAATTTTACAGGAAGTCTACAAACCAGCCTAACAAAGGGTTAGAATTCTGGTTATTACTGTATTACAACGGACAGGGTACTACGGTATTTGAAATAATAAGTAGTAGTAAATATATTGTACTGTCCAGATAGGAAAATACCACCGCCTGACGACCTATAACCGTATCGCTATAGGTACTACGTTATGTATCACGGATTGTTCCTACCCAGAAGCTAATAGAGCTAACGAATGTGCCTATCAACCACTTTACAACACAAATATACTGCCTACACTAATTACTTCGGAAAGCACTGTACACTAAACCCTAAATTAGGTACAAGTACCGGTATAACAAATAATCAGTAGTTAAATATACTTGAACAGTTAAAAGAACCACGGCATCTGCTGGAGTGACCGAAGCACAAAGTCGTCAGTCTTTACCTACGCCAAGCAGCCCTGATGTAGTACCAGGGTTAGTTTAACTATAACGGTATGTATAACAAGCACAATTACTGTAGGAATAAACTTGGGGACATGAATGTTGCGAATAATCGCATAAACTCTGAATAATAAATATTACGCTACCCGTACAGAATACTCCAACAAATACAAACCAAACGCTGGCAGACTACTATTAAGCCTAAACAAACTACAGTATGTGCAGATTCTGAAACTGTTAGTTAGTATGCGTTCTAACACGGTAGTACGACTTACTCTTTAAGAGGGGATTGACCTTACCGCTTATGGCTGCCCCAACTTACTAACGGCACTTGATCAGACCAACTCTACACACGCAGCAATCCCTTCAGACCTAAAAATAGCTAGACAACAATCCAGCCTACAAATATTTGAGTAATAACTATTACGGTACCTGAACAGACCACACAAACAAACACAGGCTAAAACACTGGCAGACTACGATCAAGCCTAAATAAACTACAGTATATGCAGACTCTGAAACTGTTAGTTAGTATGCGTTCTAACACGGTAGTACGACTTATTCTTTAAGAGGGGATTGACCTTCAGCATATGGCTGCCCCAACTTACTAACGGCACTTTATCAGACAAACTCTACACACGCCGTAATCTCTCCAAACTCAACAACAGTCAGACAGCAGCTCAGCCTACAACTATCTGAACAATCTGAGCAGGGTCACACGCCTTCTGCTCAATATTAGCCTACTAGGAAATAAAACCGACAGAAATAGGTAAAATCTCAATAAAAATTCAGGGCTGCAGTCCCTGATTAAGTACTAAGACCTACCAGTATACAATAATCAAAATCGAATAATACTAAATGTACTTGTACAGCAGTACCGGTACCGGTGATGACAGTTAGGCCTACTGACCTACAAAGTACCGGTTCAGTTTTACCAGTCACTACGGTATTTTGCAACCTTATTGCCTACTGCAATAAGATTATAAACTGTTACTGTTCGCGCTTTTGAAGACCTTTAGCAGTTTAACCTGCCAAAATTTATATGTCTTTTAGTTAATTAACACACCTTTAGCATACGACAATATTTTATGCTAATAAACAAAACATTAGCCGAAGCCAGCCCATGCGCGATCATTCACCCGATGGATCTACACCCGGGAGGCTGAATTCGGATGCTTAGATTTTATTATTGCAGTGTAAGGTTGCAGTGTAAACCTATTGTATTATTCGATAGATCACTAATAATTAATTTCTGACAGATATTATTAACTTTCGGGAAATATTAACAGTTCCTTTAGGACGTGGCACTCTATCTGTTTAAACAGAGCTAGGACTTATACTAAACGCAACGATAAGGCTTATGATTAAAGTATAAGTCGCATTCTTTAGGAAATGCTTTGTTACCAGTCACATCACACTCACAATCATGCACACTATTCTGCCGACCGTCAGTATATTTGATCACACATAAAGAGAGCAGTAATTGACTCATGTAGGGTCTGCTAAATAACATTAGATTCAATACACACCACATTGATATAAATCGCAATTGTTATATATAGCCCGCCTCTCTAACCTGTAGTGTATCAAGAAAATTGGGAATTTTGGGTGATTTATCCGTATTCTCCAAAGAGCAATATTTCCATCAACAAATAGGTACAATTAATAACTGACGGTAAAATAACAGTACAAACAATATGATTAATGCAATTAAATTAAGTAAGTTAATGCTGTCTTTCGATTCGATTGATTAATTAGTGAAGATTCGGTAACAGTTTATACTTTCGATAATTCAAGCAGTTTACTAGAGTTCTTCCCAAAATGCCGGTGTTTCTGGCTTAGACAGCAATAACAACAAAGTAACAAGTAAAAACAGTAAGACTGAACACTCTCCTTATGATCGACTAAAAAGCTACACGTCGACAGGAAAAATCGCTCTGATTGGCTCAAGCCAAACAAAGAACCGTGCGTCCAATGGCTGTTTCCATGTCAGCAACCAGCTGTTAGATGTCGTAATATGAATTATCACGGCTAAGCTGTGAAAGGTAGTTGGTGCATTGCAGGTTTTTTGCCTTACCATGTCCACTAAAACACGTATATAGCAGAATTACTTTTATGTCCGTTAAAACACCTGTAAAGGTACCTTGCGGGCGAGGGGAATATATATACAGTCAGAGAACCCTTTTAGAGTATTCCAGCGCCTGGGGGGGAACTGGCCAGCAAAGGCAAACGTATCAGTTATCCCACAAAAGCTTTTACAAATACTGTGTTTGTACAGTTAGGCCTATTGCTATATTGTAGCAATCAGTCAGTGAAACATAAAGCAGACCGTCGGTAGTGTCTAGTGTGGTAGTGTTAGTGTACCAGCGGTTAGATAGTGGCGATAACCAAGACATAAAAGCGATGCCAGTTATTATTCGTGGAAAGAGGGTCTATAAACAGCAGTCATCAGTTAGTCAGTGCAGTAGTGCTAGTGATATAGTCTGCTAGAAGTCAGACGTACCGGTAGCGTTAACCAATACAAATCAACAATAGGCCTAGCTAATCGCTGTGTGAGATCTCAGTTAGTCAATAGGATATATATTGAAAACTGCAGTATTCAGTGTTGTTCAGTAGGGTCTATAGCGCTACTACGATGGCCCTAGGCCTAGGCTAACTCGAATGAAGCGGTATCGGTAGTTGGGTAGACAAGCAGATAGGTAGATGTAGGCCTATTGATCGAATGCTTCGATCCCGGTTTAGGCTATCGGTATCACCGCAGTCTGACAGTAATTAATAATGAGCCTACTGCAATACTGTTGTACCGGTAGATAATAAATGTAAATTGTTTGCTAGCGGCGTCGATAGTACAGTCAGATGGTGGAAGGGAAGGCAGATTTTACTTACGGTGTTAGTAAATATTCACGGAAAGAAGAAGATTGGAAGTTCGTGAAGAAGTTGGTTGACGTGGACGACGAGAGAGTTTATTTACCGATAGTACGGAATGGTATCGGAAATTAGAAATAATGGAATATTACGCGGCGGATATGCGGAAAGTTTGTTGTCGACGATGAGCGTTAACGCGGCGAAATTATACTAGAAAAATAAGTTGATTATTTGTAAAAAGATAAAAAATACTGTAAGCAGATAGGCGGATGTAAGCCTATTGATCGAATGCTTCGATCACGGTTTAGGCTATCGGTACCACCACAGTCTGACAGTAATTAATAATGAGCCTACTGTAATACTGTTGTATCGGTAGATAATAAATGTAAATTGTTTGCTATCGGCATCGATGGAGATGGTGGAAGGCAGATTTTACTTACGGTGTTAGTAAATATTCACGGAAAGATGAAGTTTGGACGTTCGTGAGGAAGTTGGTTGACGTGGACGACGAGAGAGTTTATTAACCGATAGAACGGAATGGTATTGGAAGAATATTACGCGGCGGATACGCGGAAAGTTTGTTGTCGACGATGAGCGATAACGAGGCGAAACGCTCCTCCGATCTGACTCAGACACTGCGTCCTGCCGGTTCACAGGCAACGCCTTCTAGCGGTAGTCCATCAAACTCACCCGTTTCAGTGGCGACAACAGCTATGGCCCCTCCACCAGTTTCCCAGGTTCTAGAAGACGCTTTTGGGGGTGTTTGGCTTAACTCCCCAGGTTCGTCCACCGCCCCAACCTGGGAGAGACGCCATAGCCGACTAGCTCAACTACCCAGCCGCCAGTACCTGGTTCCTGGGGGCAATGTCGGCCGCAAGATCGTTGACCTCCTCGCCAAAGAGATGGAGAAGTTCGCGGGGGGAGACTGTCCGTCCGAACGCCATGGTCTTTCAGGGAGACCCGGACGTGGTGAAGAGCCCTGACGTCCGACGGCTTGTCCTCAGACGGCTGTTGGCGTGGGAGCGTGGGGAATTCGAGGCCCTTCTGGCGGAGGCGGATCGCTGCAACTCGAAGTTCCCCACGGCCCGAGGGGCAGCGCCAGCCAACACTGCGAGGATCTTCAACCGGAAGGTCCTTGCTGGGATGAATCGGTCAGCAGTCCGGATGCTGACGGAGCGCGACGGGGGAGGCGTTCTGGACCCCGATGCCCAAGCCGAAGGTAAACCCCCGGGTTTCACAGTCCGGGACGCCCTGGAGGAGAAACACCCTCCTCAGATGATGATTTCTCCCTCTGTCCTCGACCCCTGCGAAAACCTCCCTCCTTTAGAGAGCGTCGATGTTACCGGGCAGCACGTTCTGAAGGCGGCCCGTGCTCTCCAGGGAAGCTCCGGTCCGGTAGGAGGCGACGCGGAGCTGTGGCACGCACTGTTGACTCGGTACGACAACCACAGCGCCCGGATGCGCAAGGCCGTCGCTAGTTTGGCGCGGCGTTTGTCGAACACAATCGTGCCGTGGGGTGAGATCCGGGCCCTTCGCGCATGCCGTCTTGTAGGACTCGACAAGGAACCCGGGGTCCGTCCAATCGGAGTCGGAGAGGTGCTCTACCGCCTCCTCGCGAATTGTATGGCGATGGCGACGAAATCGGACATCATTCTCCAGTGTGGGGCGGACCAGCTCTGTGTAGGGGTGAAGGCCGGCATCGAGGGCGCCGTCCACGCGATGTCCTCCTTGTTCGAAGAAGAGTCGACTCAGGCCATGTTGCTGGTGGATGCACGCAATGCGTTCAATAGCCTGAGTCGCCCCGTCGCCCTGTGGAACTGCCGGGTTTACTGGCATAGGTGCTCGAGGTTCCTCTTCAACGCCTACAATGGACACTCCGCCCTATATCTGTCTGGTTCCTCCGCCCCCTTGTGGAGCCAAGAGGGTTGGACTCAGGGCGACCCCCTCGCAATGTTCGGCTATGGCTGCGGGACCCTGCCCATGGTCAGGAAGTTGCGCGATGTGCAATCCCCGTCGGCCCCGGAAGAACCCACCCAACCCGGTTCCCCTACACCCGAACCCCTCACCGAGTTTGGTTCACCGACACCCAGCGAATACGGTTCGCCATGTAGTGGTTTTGGTTCACCACTAAGTGATTCGCCACCCACCGAATCTGGCCCGCCACCCGACGGATCCGTTTCGCCACCCGTCGAGTCAGATCCTGAACTCACCCTGTCACTTCTCGACGACCAGGCAGCACAACCGACCAGCCCATCGCAACGCCAGTGCTGGTACGCCGACGATGCCTCATCGGCTGGCAGTTTGTCCGGGATCCGGGAATGGTGGTCTGAGCTCCTCCGCGTGGGCCCTAGCATTGGGTACAACCCGGAGCCGACGAAGAGCTACCTCATCGTCAAACCGGGTTGGGAGGCCGAGGCGGAGGAAATGTTCGGTGCCAGCGGAGTCCACATCGTGAATGGACACCGATTCCTCGGCGGCTACATCGGGGAGCACTCCGGTCTCAAGGGGTTTATTGACGAGAAGGTTTCCGGGTGGGTGGAGAGTATAAATGAACTCGCAGAAGTCGCTAATGAGTTTCCCCAGACGGCACACACTGGGCTGTCCCGCTGTGTGCAGGCGGAGTGGGACTACCTGCTGCGAGTTGTCCCCACAGACGTGGAAGAGGTAACCCCGATCCGGACTGCGCTCCTCCAGCGATACATTCCCGCCCTATTCGGAAGTCAGCTCGGTTCAGCTGATGAGGACCTGGTTTTACTTCCTGCTCGCCATGGTGGTATCGGCCTGCGGGACCCCACCATGCGACAGGGCCCGGCGCATGTAGCTTCCCAGGAGGGGACGGCGGTAGTCCGAGATGCTTTACTCTCGGGACAACCCCTTCATGTGGCAGACCATAACGCCAAGCTGCGCAGTGTACTCGCCGAGAGCCGGGTGTCTCAGGACGCAGCTTACAAGGAGAAGCGGGAGGTGGCCCTGGGGGCGCTACCAGCCGACCGACGGCGAACCGCGACCCGGGTGGTTCTCAATAAGACCGGGGGCTGGCTGACCGCACAACCGACTCAAACGACAATCGACTCCACCGACCTCAGTCCGGAAGAGTTCCGGGACAACCTGTCCCTCCGGTACGGCCTCACGCCGCCAGGTCTCCCCGAGAAGTGCGAGGGTTGTGGGGATCATTTCTCCACCACCCACGCACTGAGCTGCAAGTCTGGCAGGCTGATCGTGAAACGCCACGATGAGATTCGTGAGGTCTTCGGGGACCTTTTGGCTTCCATGTTCGGGAACTCGAACGTTGAACGGGAGGTGACCCTGTCCCGGGGTTACCTTGACAGAGAGGGTCGGGAGGTAGGGGGAGTGCGGGCGGACTTGGTCGCGCGGGTGGCGTCGTTTGATATCGCGGTTATAAACGCTGACGCCACCTCCTACGCCCAGACCAACCGTTCGACCGAGTCGCTATTGGAGCAGCGGTGCAGGCTGAAGAAGCTGCACTACCGAACCGTATGCGAGGACCGGAGGATGGCGTTCACCCCATTGGTCGGCACCACTGATGGAGTATGGTGCGATGAGGCCCAGATCCTAATCCGCCATCTCGCCGAGACAATTGTGTCGAGGCGGGATGGTATGAGAGAGAGGGGCCTCGTGTGCGTTCTGGGGGGTGTTCGCCGGCGGCTGCAGTTCGCGCTCCTCCGGTCCAACTCCCTCTGCCTCCGAGGGGGACGTCGGTCTTGGCGGGCTCTCGGATTTGGTGACGGGGCGGGTCTGCGCGGTGTTGGGCTGGCAGACGAATTTTAACTCTTTGTTGTTTCCCATTGTCAGTGCTGTTTTTGTGTTGCTTTGTTCGTTAATTGTATTATGTCATGTATTTTATTATTATTATTATTTAAATGTGCATTAAAAAAAACTATGTAAATTTTAAATCTTGGTATAAAATAAAATAAAATAAATTTTGGTCTTTTTGGAGTTAATAAAAAGACCAACACTAGAAGCAGAATGTTCTAATGAGCTGAGGAGCTGTTGGGCTCCCTCTAGTAATTTTGAGAGTACTCCTAAGTCATCAGCAAAGTCTAGATCAGCTAGGTACTTGGCAGGATTTCCTCGACTTATGGAGCCAGTAGGTGGAGTTACATAAGTACAAGGGGGTGGGAGGGGGGGGGGGGGGGTGTTTAACGGAAACAAATTGCATCCCTCTCTAGGGGAAAATCGACGCAAACAACACTGAGCTCCCAAAAATAAAATATCCCTCAGACTAATGATAATTTTATTCAATATAAACCAGTTCGTCTGGTGACATATATTTAATTAAGATTTTTTATTTTTTTTAATTTATCTTTATTAAGTGTTTTATAGCGCTTATTTCTGTCTTATAACCTGTATAGATACCTGAAACCTGTGGTTTAGTGAAAACATGGTATTCTTCACATGGGGGTAAACTGTAAAGTGAAATATAACAGCAGAAAAATCGCGCCAAAAATCTAGTGTATTACTGTATAATACTTGGAGCTCTTAGATTGGTTGATCTTGCTCGGCCTACGTGACTTAGAAACGGGAAGAACCATTCTCCGCAAGGAATAATCTTGTGTCGAGACTAGCAACTTTGTTACGGAGAGAGGAAAATTTGGGATGCCATAAGGCCATACCCATATATCGTTTAAGATAGTCCATTTTCTGGCGTGACTTATCTTCAGAGGATAGATATGTAAATGGCAAGTAGACCGACCGAAGCAGTACCTAACTCTTCAAATTACCAGACCTCATAATGCAACAAGAACCAAAAAGTTGACGTAATCATGTGATAATTATTGTAAAAATTGTACATTTACAATATAATAAAGCCATATACCGGTAACTTCAATATTGTGATGCGCTATCTTGGAATCGTTAACTCACTAATAATAATTACTTATCATTCCCTGTACAGAAATTATGTAGGCCTCATGTATTACCAACTAGGGTGTTTGTTCGTCTATAAAGAAACTATGTAGTGCCGAAAGAGAATTGTGGTAGCCGTATCAATCAGTTTAAGAAGGCCATGGCAAAACATCTACCAATAGAATAAAGAAAATGAGTACACGGGAAATTCTGATTGGTTCAATTTCCTCTATGTATTTCCTATTATGAAGTTATTTGCTCGCGTCGCTTGGCAACCTAATACGTCTCTATGCCAACATTCTTAAACAACAATACTTCCTTTCTTCTGTGATCTACAACATACGGTTTGTGTATTGCATAGCTGAAATCACGGTACAGTAAAGTTATAATGTAATAATATAGAACATAAACCGGTCTGGCCTACTGATGTTATTTGTAGAGAACATGGACATATTATTTAAAATTTAATTTGTATTTGTTAATTAAGTAGGGACTTTTGACCCATCATATTGGAGGCCGTTTGGTAGGCCTATAATACTGGTATTGGTAATTGGTATTATAATTGGTAAATCCTTCGAAACTGATACTTTCTTTTTTAACGGTATTAAAAATTGGAACGCTCTGTTATTAGTTTATTTATTTACTGTATACTGTAATTACGTTTTATTAATTGTACTGTGCATAGTTACATCTTTATCGTTGAGTCGGTAGTTACATTTTATACTGGTAATGTAATAATTGTGTAATTGTAACCAAGCAACAAAAAGGACCCCCTTGAAAAATAAGCTGCAAAGCTTTAGGCGTATTGTAATCATATATGTTATGATGGACAATTAGTGACAATATCTACTGATATACATTGTTATTGTTTTTACATAATTTATCCATAAATATACCCATCTATTTATAGTACAGTTTATCTACCTATCTTGAAAAATAACTTCTTCTTTCGCTAGCAGCTAGCTATCTGGAACAAAATGCTACCAGCAGGGTTGAATTTATAAATTTAACCCTCTCCTTGTAAGAATATAACTCTAACCTTTCTATTAACTTCATAGATCTAGTTTATAGATCTTTAGATCTATAGTATTTAACTTTAGTTTGTTTTGTTTAGAATAATGTGCCACTGTGACCTGTTTCAAAAAAGCACATTTTTTTCGTAAAAAAAGTTAGAACATATTAACAATTACATTACCAAAAATACTCACAACTTTATACTGTCGCTGACTGAAATCTTTTAAGTGGTAGATTATACTATATGCCATAAAGTTAATAGCGGTAGTTATTATACAAAATAGTAAGTTGATTGTCGATATTTGCTGATTTCATTTAAACTTCGTGGGAATATATTATTTCAATGCAATTAAATATAAAACAAATGTATTCAAAATGGATGATTATGAAATAGATGATGTTCGCATCGAGTGGCTTCGAGGGCGCGTCAATGATGCCCTGCACATTGAAAGTCCACATGTATTTACAGACATGTTGCAAAGGGACGAAGGGGTTTGGGAGCAAGAGATACAGAGGTTCCTTAATGAGGCACCCGATGAAAGCAACCCATCAATTTTATTCTACAAAGTTGTTCGAGAAGAAGAAGAGGAAGTGGAGGTTGATATTGAACCTTCTGAGATATCAGAGGATGACGGTGAGGTAGGAGAAGGCACGGATAGAGGCGACGTAACTCCTTCGGTAGATCGTCAATCTGGGGCAGTAGGCAGTGATAAACCTCCAGCTTCGGCTTCAACATCAAAGGCAGAAGGAGCTGCTGCAGGATCTACAACAGGGAAACCTGAGACTGATGACGCCAGTCTGCAAACCGATGGTGATAAAAAGAAAAGGGTGAGGAAGAGAAGGACAAAGTCCCAAGATGGAGCTGGTCCAACCCCCACACCGACTCCCCGACCAGAAGATACCCAGGTGCTGGCAGAACCGTCAGGTATTGCTGCCACAGAGGAGGAGAGCTCCGACATCGAGTCAGTTGAGAAGCCAACAACAAGGATTATTATACAAATAGTCGAGCGAACTTACCTCCACATGTGTGTCCAACATCTGACGCAGGAGTTAGAAAGCCATGATACCGTGTACTTCATAAGAAATGGAAGTGGGATGGTGGAATTGCCGAACAGTATTGATGAGGCATCCTCGTTAATGCCAAAATATTTTGAGGTGGGAATATTACCAAAACTTTCGTTAACATCATTGGAGCAGATAATTAACCTTGTTTATACACCGCTGCTTTCGTATTATGCTCATAGGAATACTGATACTGCGGATTTGGATACAGATGTTGGCGGTACAGATGACTCTTCGGCGAGGGATGATAAAAATACTATGATGCTTCGAGATGATTTCCTTATGAACTTGCAAAAGTTCTCATCATCCATATCACGAACAATTCATCAGATTGAGGGTGAAGTTAAGCTCATAATCCCCGAGATCGATGTGCCTGAAAGCATTGAAGATGCTGCGCAAGATAAGGAAATAGTGGAAATACTCGATGAAGCAGTAGTTGGGTGGGAGAAACAAATTTCTTCGGCTTTGGCTATGGAGTTAAAAAAGAATCCATCTGGCAGTGGGCCTCTGGCAGAGATAGAATACTGGAGGGAGAGAAATGCGAATCTCTCAGCTCTTGCAGAACAGGTAAAACTACCCACAATAAAGCATATTCTATGTGTTCTGGATGTGGCTCTCAGTGTCAATGTGCAGCCTTTCGAAGATAATCGAGTTGAACTTAATAAGTATCACACAGAGGCTAAAGACAATGTGAGATTTTTATCCACTCTAGAAAGGCATTTCAAGAATATTGCTTATGGCAAAAGTTTTTCTGTCGTCCTTGACACAATTCCCTCAATGATGAATGCACTACGAATGGTTTGGATTATATCGAGACACTACAACAAAGATGAGCGTATGGTGCCACTAAAGGAACGCATAGCTTGGGAGCTTAGTCAAAGGGTGTCTAGTGTTATAAATATTCGTAATATATTCAAAGAAAAATGTGAAACAATTCAAAATACTATGACAGAGGCGAAGAACACATTGGAAACATGGAAGTCCAGTTACTTCGAGGTTCGGGCGAAAATTGAAGCATCTGGCCGCGATGCGAGATGGGAATTTGATCGAAGGCGTTTGTTTGAGAAAACAGACTATATGGCCTCCATATGTAAAGATATTTACGATATTGCGCAAGTTTTGCAGGAATTTCATAATATATTTGGACCGGAGCTGAAAGCTGTCACTGGTGAGGCTAAGAGAATAGACGAAGTGGTAAAGAGGGTAGAGCACTTAGTTGTAGCCTTCGAGGAGGCTAAATTTGATGTATTTGATATTAAACATCAAGGGCATTGGAGGCAAATTATGGAAGTCTTTAAGAGAGATGTGCTTGCTATAGAGGAGGATGCCAAGACCTTTATTGATGATTCATTTAAAAAATTACGATCAGCTGAGGCAGCATTTGAAATGCTTATAAATTTCAGACACATTAAATCGAGGGAGGCAATCAACAACCAACTAATGCTAAAGTTTAACGATATTCTAGTACAGTACATGAAGGAAATAGATACCATTTGGGGCTTATTCGAGGAAGGCAAAGAATCACCTCCACTAACTAAGAATCAGCCACCAGTGGCTGGAGCAATTGCCTGGGAAAAAAGTTTGTTTCACAGAATGAAACGAACAGTAGTGAAGTTTATGACAATGGGTGACATGATGCAATCTGAGCTTGGTATACAAGCCAAAGAAAAATATCTGAATGTGGGACGAAAGATGAGGGAATATTCTGAAAAACTCTATTCACATTGGATTGACAGTGTTGAGGAATGTTTGCCGGGTCTACTGAAGAGAAGCATTTTAACCAAATCATTGCAAACTGTTCCGACTAGCACCTCAGCTCCTCCAGTAAAGGAGGAAGAGGCTGTTGTTCTTGAAGAGAAGCAAACCACCAAAGCGAATCAACATCGGTATGTTGTTGACTTCCCCCCAGAATTAAAGGAGATTATTTCTGAGACAAAAAATATGGAGCAATTAGGATTCCCAGTACCAGAGATCGCTAGGAATGTTGCATTGCAGGAAGACAAATACATCCATTATGTCGACAGCCTAAGTTATATGTTGGATCGTTTCCATGCAACTTTGGACAATTTGCCTCCTGCTGAATCTCAACTACTCGACGGCCACACTAAGGAATTACGACGCATTCTCAAGCCTGGTTATTTAAGAATGAACTGGAACAGTCTAGGTATCAATGATTACGTGAGCAAATGCTCCCAAGCTATTAGCAAATTCGAGTCATTAGTGAACCAAATACTGAAAAACGCTAAAGATATAAATTCCAGACTGCATATTATAGCCACATCGAACCTGTTTAAAATGCCACCATTGGGCCCAGGGGGTACACTGCCTCGCTCCAAGGAATTTTTTGAATATATCGAACAACAAAGGGCAAAGGAATACGAAATTCTGTCTAGGAAATACAGAGCAATTGGACCTATTTTAACGAAAATGGAAGGTCTTGTTGTGCATACAAACTCAGGACGTTCAAACAAATTATTACCATACTACTATTTCTGGGAGAAAAAGGTGTATGATACACTAACCAAGTTAGCATTACGTAACCTTCAATCATTCAACCAAGTAGTTCTTGCAGAATCCCCTGTGTTTCAGGTTGATGGTATCCTAGCTGCCCCAGAAGTTATGCTTTCACCAGGTGCGAATGAGGTATACAAGGCTATGTTAGGCAGTGTGAGGGGTTGTGTGGAAGGAATGAGACAATTTGTACGATGGATGCAAGGTACATGCATAGAAACACCACCACAATATGTCCCTGGTGAAGATGAACCGGTAGTTTTCTCTTTTTTCAATGATATTGCTCAAAACGTTCAAGTAGTTGAGGCTGTCACTCATATAACACAGAACTTCCAAAAAATTTTGCAAAATGTTGGTAAATATTTAAATAGATGGAAAAAGTACAAGATACTCTGGAAACTTGACAAGGAGCAAATGCTAAACAAGTTGGCAATGAGAAAACCGACTGTAATACAATATGATGACAAACTTCAATTATACATCAACTTAGCAACTGAAATCAGAAACTTCCCTATGATAAGAGATCATCAAAGTGTTCGTTTAAATATGGAACCCATTGCCCTGTTAGTTCAAGATCACACAAATAAGTGGGTTTACAGTATCAGCCAGTTGCTACTTACTACATCACAGGAAGAACTGTATGGACTTAAATCTGAATTTGATGGGTTGAGGGATGATTTACAAAGACAACCTGATAGTTTAGAAGATCTTAAATTTGTATTGAGCACGATTGCAAGTATTAAATCACGTAATATGGATGTTGAGATGAGAATTCAAGATGTTCAAGAAAGATATCGAACATTGGATATGTACAAAATCGAAGTGAATAATGAGGAAAGGAAGCTTCAGGTTTCAATATGGCAGATGTGGCAAGACTTAGTGCTAGAATCGAAGCATGTTGATTGTAGACTCATTCCAGTGAAAACAAAGTTTACACACATAACACAGCGTCAGATAGTCGATTTCGGAGAAATTATAAAAGCATTTGCACTGAAGTTTGTTCTGGAAGGGCCCGGTGTAACCGGAGGGGACCTTGACAATGGTTTGAAGGTAATGGCAGCATTTAGGGCAGAATTGGATGGAATAGAAGCAGACCAAAAGGAACTTGCTAATGCTGAGAAATTGTTCGATTTGCCGATTACATCGTATCCAGAATTAACTAAATTACAAAAGGAGATGAGTGGTCTCCAGCAAGTATTTGACATTTACCGGAATCAGAAGAAAGCAGTAGACGAATGGAGTCAAACCTTATGGGCCAACTTAAATGTTCAACATCTCCAAGAAGGAATAGATGCATTTATAAAGGATATCAAAAGGCTACCAAGAGATATTAAGCAACTATCAGTTTGTCAGGCTGTTGAAGCTAAGATGAAAGCATTCAAAGAATCCCTGCCACTAATGGTTGATCTAAAACATGAATCATTACGAGATCGACATTGGAAACAGTTAATGAATAAAACTGGTAAAGAATTTGACATGAATCCTGAAACATTTACCCTCGAAAATTTGTTTGCTATGGGGCTGCACAATTACGCAGATGTAATTGGTGAAATAGTTACAATTGCTGCAAAAGAATTGAGCATTGAAAAGGGTGTTAAAGAAGTTGTGGATACATGGGATAAAATGGTTTTTGTTGTTATCAAATATGTCAAAGGGACATCTGACAGAGGTTATATTTTAGGTCCAGTTGAAGAAATCATGCAAGCTTTAGATGACAATGCAATGAACCTTCAGAGCATGTCAGCATCACGATTCATTGGTCCATTCTTGCAAACTGTGCAGAAATGGGAAAAAAATCTAAGTCTTTTTTCAGAAGTTATAGATATCTGGATGGTGGTGCAGCGTAAGTGGATGTACCTTGAGGGAATTTTCATCGGTGGGGATATAAGATCTCAACTTCCAGATGAAGCCAAAAAGTTTGACAATTTGGACAAACTTTTTAAAAAGATAATGCTGGATACAAATAAGAACCCAAAAATCAAGGATGCTTGTTCTGCTGAAAACCGATTTGAAGATTTGCAAACAATATCCGATGGACTAGAAAGATGCCAAAAGTCCCTTAATGACTATTTGGATTCCAAGCGAAATGCATTTCCACGATTCTTTTTCATTTCTGATGACGAATTGCTTTCTATACTTGGATCTGCTGATCCAAATTGTGTACAGGAGCATATGATAAAGATGTATGATAATATTTCCAAACTAAGATATGACAAAGGCAACAGTAATGAAGTTATTGCTACTGCAATGATTAGTGCTGAAAATGAAATCATGGAATTTAAGAGTCCTGTATCAGTAGATGGTCGTGTAGAAGAATGGATGACAAGCATTCTTAATGAAATGCGTCGAACAAACAGATTAATTACAAAGCATGCTATATTTTTCTACTGTGCAGATGGCCTTGCAAGGCCTCAATGGATGATGATGTATCAAGGAATGGTTGCTTTAGCAGGAAATCAAGTATGGTGGACTTGGGAGGTGGAAGATACTTTTAGAAAGATCAAGAAGGGAGACAAGTTGGCACTAAAAAATTACGCTAAAAAAGTTAATAGCCAGATAGACGACCTTGTTGTGACAGTAAGGTCACCATTAAGCAAAAATGATCGGAAAAAATTCAACACTGTTTTAATCATTGATGTTCATGCAAGAGATATTGTTGACAGCTTTGTTCGGGATTCTATTATGGATGTTAGGGAATTTCAGTGGGAATCCCAACTAAGGTTTTATTGGGAGAAGCAACAAGATGAACTTATAATCCAACAATGTACAGGAGAATTTGGATATGGTTATGAGTATATGGGACTTAATGGTAGATTGGTTATCACACCACTGACTGATCGAATATACTTAACAATTACTCAAGCGCTAAGTATGTATCTTGGAGGTGCGCCTGCAGGTCCTGCCGGAACTGGAAAAACCGAAACAACCAAGGATTTAGCTAAAGCTCTCGGTCTTCTTTGCATTGTAACAAATTGTGGTGAAGGTATGGATTTCAAAGTGTGTGGCAAGATATTCAGTGGATTGTCGCAATGTGGCGCATGGGGTTGCTTCGATGAATTCAATCGTATTGATATATCTGTACTTAGTGTGGTTTCAACACAAATTAAAACAATTCAAAATGCTCTACATTTAAAACTTAAACATTTTCAGTTTGAAGGAACAGAAATCTCGTTAGACAGCCGAATGGGAATATTTATTACAATGAACCCAGGTTATGCTGGTCGCACTGAACTGCCAGAATCGGTAAAAGCTCTGTTTAGGCCAGTGGTTGTTATAGTTCCCGACTTGCAGCAAATTTGTCAGATCATGTTGTTCTCGGAAGGCTTTTTGTTAGCCAAAGACTTGGCTAAAAAGATGACAGTTCTCTATAAACTAGCAAAGGAGCAGCTGTCAAAACAACATCATTATGATTTTGGCCTGCGTGCCTTAAAATCCGTTTTGGTCATGGCAGGGGAGTTGAAACGTGGCTCAACAGATTTACAAGAGGATGTGGTTTTGATGAGAGCACTTAGGGATATGAATCTGCCTAAGTTTGTATATGATGATGTCCCACTTTTCCTTGGTCTAATAGGTGATTTGTTCCCTGGATTAGATTGCCCCAGGGTAAGATATCCCAGTTTTAATGATGCAGTCGAGGCTGTTTTAGAAGAAAACAATTACATTTTGTTGGAACAACAAGCAGATAAAGTAATTCAGTTATATGAGACCATGATGACTAGACATACAACAATGGTGGTTGGTCCAACTGGTGGGGGAAAATCAGTTGTCATAAATACTCTTTGTCAATCTCAAACTCGTCTAAATATTCCTACGAAAATGTATATAATGAATGCAAAGGCAATTAAAGTCAGTGAGTTATTTGGTACTTTGGATCCCACTACTCGGGATTGGACTGATGGTTTGCTGAGCAACATTTTCCGAGAAATAAACCGACCAACGGACAAGAATGAGCGGAAATACATTTTATTTGATGGTGATGTCGACGCTCTTTGGGTCGAAGACATGAATTCTGTTATGGATGATAATAAGCTGCTTACTCTGCCAAATGGCGAACGAATTCGATTGCAGAGTCATTGTGCTTTGTTATTTGAGGTAGGTGACCTGCAATATGCATCTCCTGCAACAATTTCCAGGTGTGGTATGGTATTCGTTGACCCTAAAGACCTGGGATACGAACCATTTTGGAAAAAGTGGTTGAAGCTGAAGGATGCGTCTCAAGAAATGAAAGATGATCTAGACAGATTATATGATAAATATGTTCCTACATTGATAGATATGATAATTGAAGGGATTGTTGAAGGTAGACAAGGAGACAGACTGAAGATGATTGTGCAACAGACAAATCTCAATCTTGTAGTCCAGTTAGCAAATACATTAGATGCTATACTTCCTAAAGATGTCCAAGATCCCAATATCTTGGAATGTTTCTACATTCAAGCTATGTATTGGAGTCTTGGAGCTTGTTTGCTTGAAGATGGGCGAGAACAATTTGATAATATGTTGAAATATATTGCTGCTTTGCCAGCCATTACTGATGACTCTAAATATCCTGGTCCTGGTGAAATTCCTGGAAAAAACACAATTTATGATTATTATTGGCTTAGTGAACGCAACCGTTGGATGCATTGGAGCACTCAAGTACCAAAATATATCCACGATCCACAAAAACGATATCACGAAATCCTCGTCCCCACAACAGATACTGTAAGGACAACTTGGTTGTTGAAGTTGATGGCTAGTATAAAACGACCTTCACTTCTGGTAGGCGAATCAGGAACATCAAAGTCAGCCACAACTGCAAATTTTTTACGTGGTTTAGATAGGGAGACGTATATGGTTCTCAACGTGAACTTTTCTTCAAGGACAACTTCAATGGATGTGCAAAGGAATTTGGAAGCAAATGTAGAGAAAAGAACCAAAGATACATATGGGCCACCACCAGGGAGACGCCTTCTGGTTTTCATTGATGATATGAATATGCCACAAGTAGATACATATGGAACACAGCAGCCAATAGCTCTGTTGAAACTGTTGATTGAGAAAGGAGGCATGTATGATCGTGGGAAGGACTTGAATTTTAGAAATATTCGAGATGTTGGCTTCTTAGCAGCTATGGGTAAACCAGGAGGTGGTAGGAATGAAGTGGACCCACGATTTATGTCTCTATTTTCTGTCTACAATATTACATTCCCCGCACAAGAAAGTCTCATGAAGATTTACTATTCGATACTCCAAGGACATTTACAACCATTCAAAGAGGAAATTCAAGCTTGTGCTGAGAAAATAACAACAATGACAATGGAGTTTTACCAAAAAATAGTGCACGACTTGCCACCAACACCATCAAAGTTTCATTATATATTTAATTTGAGAGATTTAAGCCGGGTTTACCATGGACTTTGTCAGACAACACCTGATAGATTTGAGACGAAACAGTCTTTTGTTAGAGTCTGGAGAAATGAGATAACGCGTGTCTTTTGTGACAGACTAATTAGTGATGAAGACAAGGTACTGGTGAACAATATGATAAAATCACTAGTTGAAGCGACATTTAGTGACTGTAGTGAACATGCCTTAAGAGAACCTACATTGTTCGGTGACTTTAGAACAGCATTGGATGATGGGGAACCTCGATTGTATGAGGACATACAAGACTATGATGCTGCTAAAGGTATCTTTCAGGAAATACTTGAGGAATACAATGACAGATATACAGCAATGAATCTTGTTCTATTTGAAGACGCTTTAGACCATGTAATTCGAGTTCATAGGGTTATTCGTATGGACCAAGGGCATGCTTTCCTAGTTGGTGTTGGTGGTAGTGGGAAACAGAGTTTATCCAGATTGGCAGCATTTGCTGCTGGTTGTGAAGTCTTTGAAATAACCCTCAGCCGTGGTTATGATGAATCCAACTTCAGGGATGATTTAAAAATTTTGTATCAAAAACTTGGCATAGAAAATAAGAAAACAGTGTTTTTGTTTACAGATGCCCATGTGGCTCAGGAAGGCTTTCTGGAACTTATAAACAACATGCTAACATCAGGAATGGTACCTGCGCTGTTTCCAGATGATGAGAAAGAAGCAATAGTTGGTCAAGTTACAACAGAAGCAGTTGCAGCAGGAGTGCAACAAACTCGTGAGTTGATATGGCAGTACTTTATTTCAAAGTGCAGCAACAACTTGCATATAATATTGGCGATGAGTCCAGTTGGAAATACCCTACGAACACGATGTAGAAATTTTCCGGGTTTGGTCAATTGCACTAGCATTGATTGGTTCAGTGCTTGGCCAGAGCAAGCTCTGTATGCTGTTGGGAGTGTATTTTTGTCTAAGAATCAATTGATACCTAAAGATCATGCTGAGAATGTGGTAACCCATATGGTATTTGTCCACCAATCTGTAAAACAATACTCAATAGATTTCAAACAAAAACTTAGAAGGGCTAATTTTGTTACTCCTAAGCATTTCTTGGATTACATCAGCACATACCAAAAGTTCTTACAACAGAAAGATGAACACATAGTCAGTCTGTGTGAGCGACTGATGGGAGGTCTAACAAAACTTGAAGAGGCCTCAGGGCAGTTAGATGTTCTCAATGAACAATTAGCTGTACAGAAAGTAAAAGTAACAGAGAAAACTGAAGCTTGTAACACTTTATTGGAAAAAATTACCATCAACACAAAAACTGCGGAAGAGAAAAAGGCACAGGCAATAATAGCTGCAAAGGAAATAGAAAAGCAAAGTAAAGTTATAGCTGTTGAAAAGAAAGAGGCAGAAGATGCTCTAACTGAAGCACTTCCCGCCCTTGAAGCAGCTAGATTGGCTTTACAAGATCTTGATAAAAGTGATGTTACAGAAATCCGTTCATTTGCTAAACCACCTCCTTCAGTTCAAACCGTTTGCGAATGTATAGTAGTTACTAGAGGTATTAAAGAAATTTCATGGAAAAGTGCTAAAGGAATGATGTCTGATCCAAACTTTCTCAGACAACTGCAAGAAATGGATGTGGATTCAATCACACTGAATCAAACGAAAACTGTGAAAAGTATGCTTAAACAAATTGATATGACTCCTGATGAAATGAAGAGTATTAGTAAGGCTGGAGCTGGGTTATTGAAGTTTGTGGTTGCTATTATGGGTTACTGTGACGTTGCTCGAGAAATTAAACCAAAAAGGGATAAAGTGGCAAGACTTGAGAAAGAATTCAATACTGCGAAGCGACAACTGGAGAAAACTCAGGCGGAAGTCGCTGCTCTTGAAGCCATGTTGAAGACTTTGAGTGAACAGTATGAACAGGCAATGTTAGAGAAACGAGAACTACAAGAAGAAGCCGATCTAATGGAAAAGAGATTGATTGCGGCAGATAAACTAATTAGTGGCCTTAGTTCAGAGAACGTTCGCTGGACTAGAGATCTTGCAGATCTGAAAGAACAACGGATTAGGCTTTTGGGTGACTGCCTCCTTGGATCTTCATTCCTATCATATCTTGGTGCGTTCTCTTGAGAGTTCCGATCTCAAATGTTTAATGAGGATTGGCAACAAGATCTACGAGAAAGGGGGGTTCCATTAACGGATCCTTATAAAATGGAGGAGTTGTTAACAGATGATGTAGAGATCTCGAAGTGGGTATCCCAAGGTTTACCACCTGATGAACTTTCCTTACAAAACGGCATCCTAACAACAAGGGCAAGCCGGTTTCCCCTTTGTATAGATCCCCAAGAACAGGCAATAAATTGGATAAAACGGAAGGAAGAAGCTAATAACCTCAGAGTGTGTACACTTAATGATGCTGACTTCTTGAAGCACTTAGAAATGGCAATTAAATATGGGTTTCCATTCTTATTTCAGGATGTCGACGAATATATAGACCCTGTGATAGACAATGTTCTAGAAAAAAATATAAAGGGGCAGGAAGGACGACAGTATGTTATGTTGGGTGACAAAGAAGTAGATTATGATCCCAACTTCCGGCTTTACCTAAACACGAAACTTCCTAATCCAAAATACACACCAGCACATTTTGGGAAAAGCATGGTCATCAATTTTCAAGTGACCCTGAAAGGTTTGGAAGATCAGTTGCTTTCAGTGATTGTCGGTTATGAAAGAAAGGAATTGGAGGAGCAAAGGGAGCGACTTATACAGGAAACAAGCCAAAATAAAAAGCTACTTAAAGACCTTGAAGATTCATTGCTTAGAGAATTGTCCACCAGTACAGGCAACATGTTGGATAACGTTGAGCTTGTACAAACTCTAGAAGATACTAAAACTAAAGCTGGTGATGTTGCAGAGAAGTTGAAACTGGCAGCAACCACTGCTATAGATATAGATAGACTACGCGATCTTTATAGACCAGCTGCAAAACGTGGCGCCATACTGTTCTTTGTGTTGGCGGATATGGCATCTGTAACTACAATGTATCAATACAGTCTCTCGAGTTACCTTGGGGTGTTCGGCCATTCCTTAAAAAAATCACTGCCTGACGCAATACTGAAGAAGCGTCTCAAAAACATTATTGACACTCTCACCACTAATGTTTATACTTATGCATGCACTGGGCTATTCGAGGTACATAAATTGTTGTTCTCATTTCAGATGACAGCAAAGCTAGAACAAGCTGAAAACCGGATAAAACAAGATGAAATAGACTTTTTTATTAAAGGTAATACGGCTTTGGAGAAAAGTAGACGTTTGAAACCACATAAATGGATTCCAGAGCAGGGCTGGGAAGATATAATTCGGCTAAGTGAGACAGTGGAGACGTTTATCAGTTTACCAGAAGATATCGAGCGAAATGGAAGCGTTTGGAAAAAATGGTTTGATTTAGATGTCCCAGAAAGGGCTCATATCCCGAGTCAATTTAGAAAGATCTCTAGTCTGCACAAACTCCTGCTGCTCAGATGCTTTCGGGTTGATAGAGTCTACAGAGCTGTGTCTGACTGGGTAACAACGACAATCGGTGAAAAATATGTGACGCCACCCGCCATCTCGTTCGAAGCAATCTTCGAGCAGTCGACTGTGAATTCGCCAATCGTTTTCATCCTAAGTCCAGGATCAGACCCTGCTGGAGACCTTATGAAACTAGCTGATCGTATTGGATATGGTTCGAACCGCCTTAAATTCTTAGCCATGGGACAAGGTCAAGAAAAATTAGCCATACAAATGCTAGAAGCTGCTGTCTCTCGAGGGCAATGGCTTATGCTGCAAAATTGTCATCTGTTGGTTCGTTGGTTGCAGGACTTGGAGAAGGTATTAGCGAAGGTTACGCGGCCCCATCCCGATTTCCGACTGTGGCTAACCACCGCGCCCACCTCACAGTTTCCCATTGGAATTCTACAGAAGTCATTCAAAGTTGTCACGGAGCCCCCCAATGGACTAAAATTAAACTTGCGAGGCACATACCTCAAGATTCCATCTGCGACGCTAACGAATTGTCCCCATGAGGCATTTAAGCCCCTAGTTTTTGTCCTCGCATTCTTCCACGCTGTTGTTCAGGAGCGCAGAAAGTATGGCAAGGTTGGCTGGAATATTCCCTATGATTTCAATGAGAGTGATTTTAATGTTTGTATGAAAATTATGGATACGTACCTGACTAAGGCGCACGAACAAGGGGAAACAAAGTTACCTTGGAATTCTCTGAAATATTTAATCGGGGAAGTCATGTATGGTGGAAGGGCCATCGACAGTTTTGATAGAAGGGTTCTAAATACATATATGGATGAGTACATGGGTGATTTTATATTTGATACATTCCAACCTTTCCATTTCTACAAAGATTCTAACGTTGATTACTGCATTCCAGAGGATGGAACACGTGAACAATACATAGAGGCCATAGACGAACTTCCATTGGCTAATACTCCTGAGGTATTCGGCCTCCATTCCAACGCAGAAATCAACTACTATACGAACGCAATGAAGGACATGTGGGATTTATTGTTGGAGTTGCAGCCGCAAACTGGGGAGATTGGAGGGGGAATCAGCAGGGAAGAGTACATCGAAAACATCGCGGCCGATATTGTGAAGAAACTGCCCGCCGAATTTGAGTTGGACAAGATCCGGAAGAAGATGGGTGGCGAAGTGAGTCCAACAAGCGTTGTGTTACTACAAGAACTAGAGAGGTTCAACTGGTTGATTGCGAGAATGAGGAAAACTTTGTTGGAATTGAAACGGGCATTAGCGGGGGAAGTTGGTATGTCTGCAGAATTGGATGACGTCTCCAAGGCTTTGTTTAACGGACAGATACCCCAGATATGGAAGAAATTAGCTCCGGACACGTTGAAGTCTTTGGGCAACTGGATGATTCACTTTCATCGGCGGTTCTCCCAATACAACAGTTGGGTTAACGAAGGTGAGCCGGCTGTGATCTGGTTGTCTGGCCTCCACATTCCCGAGTCCTATCTAACCGCGTTAGTGCAGGCCACATGTCGGAAGAACGGATGGCCTCTTGATAGGTCGACGCTCTACACCTCGGTTACGCCTTGGATGACAGCTGATGACGTCACGGAACGAGCGCATCAAGGTTGCTACATAACCGGTTTGTTTCTGGAAGGCGCCTCGTGGCTTTTGGATGAGTGCTGTTTGGCACGGCAGCACCCCAAAGTGTTAATAGAACCTCTTCCGATCCTCAAAGTGATTCCCATAGAGTCTCACCGACTGAAGTTGCAGAACACGTTCCGGACACCGGTCTATACGACGTCGCAGAGACGGAATGCAATGGGGGTCGGTTTGGTGTTCGAGGCCGATTTGGCTACCACAGAGCACCACTCCCATTGGTCGCTACAGGGTGTCTGCCTTATACTTAACGCTGACTAAATCTTACCATAGAAAGGTCCCCCTGAACAATAACATTGTGTAAATTATATCTGTAAATAATTTTTATAGTATGTTTGTATTATTTAATATTTTTGTAAATTAATATTTAATATAAAAATATGTTCTAATATCGTAGTAAATTCAATTTATTATTGTTTTTATTTTGGAAAAACGGAATATCTTGCCTGACAAACAGAGAGGATCGCAGAGAGATTGAGCACATAAATATTGAATAAGTATAATTAATAATAGCGCTGCTGAGATTCCTTCAACCCGTACACCAAACATAACACGTTCGTGGGGCCTTCGCGCAGCACGAATCTCAGTTATGAGATACAGATTAATATTGAGCGATTCTACTGTATCACAAACTCGGTATCTAAGAAATTTAACCATACATCAATAAATCAAAGAGAGAGAAAGGCGAGAGAAACTACGATTCCTCATCGAGTGCTTGGAAGGTTCCCCCAAGTTAATGGCTTTATAGTTTATCGGACATCCTGACGGATTAAGACAAGTCTGGGATACACTTAACATCAGGTATGGTAATAGGCCTAACATAGCTAGATATCTGTATGCGAAATTAGTAGCGCCAAGGAAGTTTCCTAGCAATGGGATTATAGAGTTTTCCGATGAGATTCAGGAGATCTGTAGACAGTTAGACTGGTTGGGTAAGTCTCATGAATACCAAAGTTCTATAGTGGTAGGAGCTGTAGAGTCAACTTTGCCAAAGGGCGGAGTAGGTACTCGTTGGGACAAAAAGGTTCTATACTTTATGGACCACCATCAGAGAGATCCAACCATGGCGGACCTTATGTCATTCTTAAACGGAGAGGTAATAAATAAACGTAATAAACGGAGAGGTAAAGAGATTACAGCTAATAAAACAGTCTAGAGAGAAGACTCCAGAAACCAAGGAAAGTGAGAAACCTGTTACTAGGAGAAAGATAACACCAGTATGTTATACTGATTATGAGATTCAAACGTCCTATGATGAAGACAGTGGCAAGGACACCGAAAGGACTTATTATACGAGTAAAGGTAAGGACATAAGTAAACCCAAGGTTCGAACTAGTAGCAAGGGAGAACAACTTAGAACTCCTCCTACGTCTCCCAAGAGAATTCCTGGTAGGAAACCCGAAGAAAGAACTCACGTACAAAACACCATGCATACCAAGGTAAGTAACATCAAACCTAAGTGTGTATTGTGCAAAGGGCCCCATCGCTTGAGTGGGTGTGAGGAATTCTTAAAGAAATAACTAAAAGATAGACGTAGTGTAACTTGGGATAAAAGGTTATGTTACAATTGCCTCAGGAGAGGACATCGAAGGAAAACCTGTTACTCAGATGTGAGGTGCGCTAAGTGTGGAGCGAAACATCATATCCTACAGCATACCGAGTTCGATAAGGTAAGTGAACCAAAACTGCATGTGCAGTTCAGTGACGTAAACGACACAGATCAGAGTTCGGAGATGGAAGGATTCTATATGGATGAGTTTTCTGATGAAAATGAATCCTGCTATATGATCAACACAGCCGTATATCAAGCCGTTACTTATGAGGCAGCGACTGATGGAGAGGAATCCCAACTACCCATTCCGGATCGACAGCCCTCATGGAAGGTTTCGCAACCATCTGTCAGCATCAGAGAGTTTCCAGTGGTGCAGCTTAGGGTACATGGACAAGGTAAGAGCCTTAATGTTAATGCCCTCCTTGATTCAGGTAGTACAGGCACCTTCATCGATAAAGATTTGGCCGAGGATATATTCGCTGGTCAAGAGAGATTCCAAACCAAACTGAATCTTTCCAGGATCATGCAAGTATGGAAATCTACTGTTTCTACAGATTTCCACTTAGTATCATTGTCGACTCCCCAAGACAAATCAGATGAGGACAGTATAAGGTCAGTTAAAATGGTGGCCATTAATAACTTTGCTGCTAGTCAAGTAGAGCCTTATAACTGGGACGAGGACAACTTTGCCCATCAACATAATGTCCTCAGATTTAGAACAGATTACCCAGGGGTACAAATATTACTCGGCCAGAACGTGCATGAAGCACTAGAAACCATTGAGAAATGGCCTGCTCGACCTCTACCCTTACAAACGTATGCGGGACGAACTAGAGTAGGTTGGTATTTCACAGGACCATCTAGAAGCACTTTGAAGGAAAGATTAGAAAGCGAACAAATCCATCAGGTAAGAGAGTGTGTGGAAACCATGAAAGAAGAGGACATCATAGCTGAGGGAAGCTGTAACACAGGAAGCTGTAGAACCCAACTCTTACGATAAAGCATTATCAGTAGAGGAAGAAGGGGGTAAAACAAATCCAGGTGACGACTACTCGTAACATTAAGGAGGAGGGTCGTTACGAGATAGGCTGCCTTTTAGGAGGAGAGAACCCAGCTTTATTAATAACCGACCTTTAGCCATCAAAAGAATCGAACAACTGCACCGGCGCTTATCATCCAACGATCGAGCCAAATATTTTTTTCTGTATCACAGCAACGTTAAGGTAATTATTGAACTCGCAGCTAGCTGGCTGGGCACAGATAAGGAGCAGGCAGGCTGGAGTGTTGATTGGGGTGGGTTGTCTGTTGGGAACTGTCCAAGAGTAATTCTGCTTTCTCAATCAATGGCTGCATGGAAGGAGATGTTAACATTTTAGCTATTTTATTATTTTTTTTTTTTCATGGTGAGAATGATAGTATAATAACATAGTTGATACAATGGATTTCAAATTGCACTATTACACCCTATCACCAAATTTGATTTATACAATGAGGTACAGTGATACGGATGTAAGGGGGAAATTCAAAACAGTTGGTTGTTTATGTTGTAGGCCTACTGGTCAGCTATTGTAGGCCTGTACACGACTGCGCTGTACTACCAGGCTACGGCTCAGTGTCGGCGTTGTCCAACCGAATGGAGGCATCAGACACTGGACAATGAACCGGCCGTTTAGAGGATGACCTACAACCTCGAAGGCAGAGCAGAGAGGAACGAAGCAACGCGAAGTTTAACTTGCGCCGCATCCACGTGACGCATTCCGAGTACCTGACCTCGCGTTTGTCCGCGAGCTTCTGCTATTTTATTGTTTTACTGTAGTAAAGTGATTATTTCTGTAGGTCTACTTACTGTATTATTATTATTTTATCTAATCTAATATACCGGTATATAAAAATCAATTGTCTGTTTGTCATCGGCTATACAATCAAACCCATCTCAATGAAATCTTGCTTACTATAGCTTGTTAGAAAGGTCTCACCCTAACTCGTTGCAACATAATATTCAGAGCCGTCTGAAGTTCCACCATCTGCCGCTAGAGGGTGAATTGCCTTAAGTGAAAATCTTCTCTAACTTTGTTATTTACAATCCGTTTAAGATAAAACTTTGCAGGTGTCTAATTTAGCAAAGGCTGCATTTTTACAGAGACGCAGATAAATTTGCATTTCTCCAGTCTGCCGCTAGAGGGTGAAATCACTGAAAGTGACCACCTTCTCCAACTTCGTTATTTACTATACATTTAGACTGAAACTTGGTAGGCATCTATTACAGCATAGGCTATATCTTTATGGAGTCATAGAGTCGTCTACAGATCCCCCGCCTGCCGCTAGAGGGCGAATTGTCTGGTAGAGAAAAACTGATCTCATTTGGTTGTTTTTAATTCTTTTCAGCTGAAACTTGGTAGGTATCTACTACAGCATAGGCTCAATCTTTACGGAGTCGCTGAGTCGTCTATAGTTCCCCATTCTTCAGCTAGAGGGCGAAATGTCTCAAAGTGAACATTTTCTCGAAATTTTGTTATTTACATCTGTTTAAGCTGAAACCTGACAAGCAGGCATCTTACTTCACTTTACCATAAACTCCATCTTTTCAGAACTGCAGCTCCATCTGCATTTCATGCAGTCTGCAGGTAGAGGGTAAAATGTCCGAAAGTGATCATTTTCTCGAAATTAGGTTATTTACAATAAGCTGAAGCTAAAGTTGAAACTTGACAGTTATCTCCTATGGGGTGGTGTTTTATTTTATGATGGTGTCTGTTTCGTTGTAGTTCTCCAATCTGTGACACACTTCTCCTCACATATGCAAATATCACCTGCTCGCTCATGCACTAGAAAGTTCTAGTTATCTAATATATATATCTAACTGAATGTACAACTAATTACTGTAAGTATAAAGCTTCGGCGCTTATAGACTGCTTCAAGGGGGGGTGATAGTTACGTGTAAACCGTTCTGTTATATTGTGTTGTTGGCGAGTAAATCTACGTGTGACTTACATATATTACAGGTAGGACACTATGTTGACTCAGTGCAGGGTAAGCGCACAGTTCACTCCTGCTGCATGCATAATATTAGTAGATGATATTTACTACTAGTTGGGGAATAATATTGCAGTACTATGGACGCACACACTCGCACTAAAATGAACCGAATCTATTACAGACAGGGTGCAGTCAGCACTAACCGTGTGGAAATCGACTTGGTTTGATCTCTGGTCTCGTATATTCATTAACAATAGCAATGCAATAACAGTAATTAATAAGAATGCAAGCAAGTATACAACAAGATGTTAAATTGCATACAGCAAGGTGAAATACTATGAGTCCTGCAAATTACAATGACTTGCAACAGGCTTAATATTATGTTAAGGTTACGCCTGGAAATAATGGGATGAACATCGACTATATAAACAAGTAATACAGCAAAATAGAACAGCCAATAGGACGCAAGAATGCCTGCTCCGGTAGTTACCAATGAGATTTCAGTACTACCACAACTGCTGCTAGGCAACATATAAACAAGGTTCATGGTGGTATACAACACAAATTAGGCATAAATGTTCTCTCAATGTAGCTCACCCATTGTGGTGAACAGGCATTCCTTTAGGAAACAAAGTGGAAGGGTTTACTATGGAAGATCAACCATGGTGGTGAACAGGCATTCCTTTAGGAAACCGAGTGGAAGGGTATCCTGTGGAAGATCACCAATGGTGGTGAACAGGAATTCTTCTAGGAAACAGAGTGGAAGGGTTTACTGTGGAAGATCACCAATGGTGGTGAACAGGAATTCCTTTAGGAAACAGAGTGGAAGGGTTTACTGTGGAAGATCACCCATGGTGGTGAACAAGAATTCCTTTTAGGAAACAGAGTGGAAGGGTTTACTGTGGAAGATCACCCATGGTGGTGAACAGGCATTCTTTTAGGAAACAGAGTGAAAGGGTTTACTATGGAAGATCAACCATGGTGGTATACAGGCATTCCTTTAGGAAACAGAGTGGAAGGCGTTTACTGTGGAAGATCACCCATGGTGGTGAACAGGAATTCATTTAGGAAACAGAGTGGAAGGGTTTACTGTGGAAGATCACCCATGGTGGTGAACAGGCATTCATTTAGGAAACAGAGTGGAAGGGTTTACTGTGGAAGATCACCCACGGTGGTGAACAGGCATTCCTTTTGGAAACAGAGTGGAAGGCGTTTGCTGTGGAAGATCACCCATGGTGGTGAACAGGCATTCCTTTAGGAAACAGGGTGGAGGGTTTACTGTGGAAGATCACCCATGGTGGTGAACAGGCATTCCTTTAGGAATGCCTGTTCACCACAGAAAGTTAATGAATGTGGATACCGCTTGGGGTTAGCGAGTGATGACGCATGACGGCCCTTGTATGTTTTATCGTACTAAAAAAATGTATTTTTAAAATTTTTTTATAAATTGGACTCTTTTAATTTTCTTTCTCAAAAAATCTATGGTGCGCTGCGCCACGCGACCCTATTGTGGATCCGCGCCTGCATAGATCTGCTCCACACAAGGCAGACGGAAAAGGGCCCACTATGAATAGGCCTACACCATCTCAGCTAAGGAAAATCTTTCTTAGCGAAAGTAGTTGATTTTCCTTAGCTTCGTGGATTAGTGCTACTAGCAGTATCAGTAGGCCTACAGTAGTACAGTATTATGAGTACAGTAGTCTGCCTTGCCACATAATTGACAGAATAAAATTTTCCATTCCATTTCACTGATCCCGCAATATGATATCGTAAGCAAAACATTTGCGTAACGGATATACAACTGGCATGAGTTACATTTCATAAATAATTCACAGCTATAATATAGACGCATGTTATATTATATATTTGTTTGTACTAATAAATCACTACATAACACAATATGATGTTATTACAAAATAGATTGTACAAGATAATTGTACCAATATCAATACACATATAATAATATTATAATTACAATGTTGATATTGATACAGCACAAATAGCATTTAACCATGTAGAACTAAACTAAACTATTTTACATAATAAACAGCATAATAATAGTGTTTTATTTTAGAGATTTTTTTGGGAAAGTCGCGGCTGTTTATGACATGCACTGCACAGCACACTGTAATGTATAGATAGAGTGTACGGTGAACTCTGTTTATAGGACATGCACAGCACACTGTAATGTATAGATAGAGTGTACGGTGAACTCTGTATATAGGACATGCACAGCACACTGTAATGTATAGATAGAGTGTACGGTGAACTCTGTATATAGGACATGCACAGCACACTGTAATGTATAGATAGAGTGTACGGTGAACTCTGTTTATAGGACATGCACAGCACACTGTAATGTATAGATAGAGTGTACGGTGAACTCTCTTTATAGGACATGCACAGCACACTGTAATGTATAGATAGAGTGTACGGTGAACTCTGTATATAGGACATGCACAGCACACTGTAATGTATAGATAGAGTGTACGGTGAACTCTGTTTATAGGACATGCACAGCACACTGTAATGTATAGATAGAGTGTACGGTGAACTCTGTATATAGGACATGCACAGCACACTGTAATGTATAGATAGAGTGTACGGTGAACTCTCTTTATAGGACATGCACAGCACACTGTAATGTATAGATAGAGTGTACGGTGAACTCTGTATATAGGACATGCACAGCACACTGTAATGTATAGATAGAGTGTACGGTGAACTCTGTTTATAGGACATGCACAGCACACTGTAATGTATAGATAGAGTGTACGGTGAACTCTGTTTATAGGACATGAACAGCACACTGTAATGTATAGATAGAGTGTACGGTGAACTCTGTTTATAGGACATGCACAGCACACTGTAATGTATAGATAGAGTGTACGGTGAACTCTGTATATAGGACATGCACAGCACACTGTAATGTATAGATAGAGTGTACGGTGAACTCTCTTTATAGGACATGCACAGCACACTGTAATGTATAGATAGAGTGTACGGTGAACTCTGTTTATAGGACATGAACAGCACACTGTAATGTATAGATAGAGTGTACGGTGAACTCTGTTTATAGGACATGCACAGCACACTGTAATGTATAGATAGAGTGTACGGTGAACTCTGTATATAGGACATGCACAGCACACTGTAATGTATAGATAGAGTGTACGGTGAACTCTCTTTATAGGACATGCACAGCACACTGTAATGTATAGATAGAGTGTACGGTGAACTCTGTATATAGGACATGCACAGCACACTGTAATGTATAGATAGAGTGTACGGTGAACTCTCTTTATAGGACATGCACAGCACACTGTAATGTATAGATAGAGTGTACGGTGAACTCTGTATATAGGACATGCACAGCACACTGTAATGTATAGATAGAGTGTACGGTGAACTCTCTTTATAGGACATGCACAGCACACTGTAATGTATAGATAGAGTGTACGGTGAACTCTGTTTATAGGACATGCACAGCACACTGTAATGTATAGATAGAGTGTACGGTGAACTCTGTTTATAGGACATGCACAGCACACTGTAATGTATAGATAGAGTGTACGGTGAACTCTGTTTATAGGACATGCACAGCACACTGTAATGTATAGATAGAGTGTACGGTGAACTCTGTTTATAGGACATGCACAGCACACTGTAATGTATAGATAGAGTGTACGGTGAACTCTGTTTATAGGACATGCACAGCACACTGTAATGTATAGATAGAGTGTACGGTGAACTCTCTTTATAGGACATGCACAGCACACTGTAATGTATAGATAGAGTGTACGGTGAACTCTGTTTATAGGACATGCACAGCACACTGTAATGTATAGATAGAGTGTACGGTGAACTCTCTTTATAGGACATGCACAGCACACTGTAATGTATAGATAGAGTGTACGGTGAACTCTGTTTATAGGACATGCACAGCACACTGTAATGTATAGATAGAGTGTACGGTGAACTCTCTTTATAGGACATGCACAGCACACTGTAATGTATAGATAGAGTGTACGGTGAACTCTGTTTATAGGACATGCACAGCACACTGTAATGTATAGATAGAGTGTACGGTGAACTCTCTTTATAGGACATGCACAGCACACTGTAATGTATAGATAGAGTGTACGGTGAACTCTGTTTATAGGACATGCACAGCACACTGTAATGTATAGATAGAGTGTACGGTGAACTCTCTTTATAGGACATGCACAGCACACTGTAATGTATAGATAGAGTGTACGGTGAACTCTGTTTATAGGACATGCACAGCACACTGTAATGTATAGATAGAGTGTACGGTGAACTCTCTTTATAGGACATGCACAGCACACTGTAATGTATAGATAGAGTGTACGGTGAACTCTGTTTATAGGACATGCACAGCACACTGTAATGTATAGATAGAGTGTACGGTGAACTCTCTTTATAGGACATGCACAGCACACTGTAATGTATAGATAGAGTGTACGGTGAACTCTGTTTATAGGACATGCACAGCACACTGTAATGTATAGATAGAGTGTACGGTGAACTCTCTTTATAGGACATGCACAGCACACTGTAATGTATAGATAGAGTGTACGGTGAACTCTGTTTATAGGACATGCACAGCACACTGTAATGTATAGATAGAGTGTACGGTGAACTCTCTTTATAGGACATGCACAGCACACTGTAATGTATAGATAGAGTGTACGGTGAACTCTGTTTATAGGACATGCACAGCACACTGTAATGTATAGATAGAGTGTACGGTGAACTCTCTTTATAGGACATGCACAGCACACTGTAATGTATAGATAGAGTGTACGGTGAACTCTGTTTATAGGACATGCACAGCACACTGTAATGTATAGATAGAGTGTACGGTGAACTCTCTTTATAGGACATGCACAGCACACTGTAATGTATAGATAGAGTGTACGGTGAACTCTGTTTATAGGACATGCACAGCACACTGTAATGTATAGATAGAGTGTACGGTGAACTCTCTTTATAGGACATGCACAGCACACTGTAATGTATAGATAGAGTGTACGGTGAACTCTGTTTATAGGACATGCACAGCACACTGTAATGTATAGATAGAGTGTACGGTGAACTCTCTTTATAGGACATGCACAGCACACTGTAATGTATAGATAGAGTGTACGGTGAACTCTGTTTATAGGACATGCACAGCACACTGTAATGTATAGATAGAGTGTACGGTGAACTCTCTTTATAGGACATGCACAGCACACTGTAATGTATAGATAGAGTGTACGGTGAACTCTGTTTATAGGACATGCACAGCACACTGTAATGTATAGATAGAGTGTACGGTGAACTCTCTTTATAGGACATGCACAGCACACTGTAATGTATAGATAGAGTGTACGGTGAACTCTGTTTATAGGACATGCACAGCACACTGTAATGTATAGATAGAGTGTACGGTGAACTCTGTTTATAGGACATGCACAGCACACTGTAATGTATAGATAGAGTGTACGGTGAACTCTGTTTATAGGACATGCACAGCACACTGTAATGTATAGATAGAGTGTACGGTGAACTCTGTTTATAGGACATGCACAGCACACTGTAATGTATAGATAGAGTGTACGGTGAACTCTGTTTATAGGACATGCACAGCACACTGTAATGTATAGATAGAGTGTACGGTGAACTCTCTTTATAGGACATGCACAGCACACTGTAATGTATAGATAGAGTGTACGGTGAACTCTGTTTATAGGACATGCACAGCACACTGTAATGTATAGATAGAGTGTACGGTGAACTCTCTTTATAGGACATGCACAGCACACTGTAATGTATAGATAGAGTGTACGGTGAACTCTGTTTATAGGACATGCACAGCACACTGTAATGTATAGATAGAGTGTACGGTGAACTCTGTTTATAGGACATGCACAGCACACTGTAATGTATAGATAGAGTGTACGGTGAACTCTGTTTATAGGACATGCACAGCACACTGTAATGTATAGATAGAGTGTACGGTGAACTCTCTTTATAGGACATGCACAGCACACTGTAATGTATAGATAGAGTGTACGGTGAACTCTGTTTATAGGACATGCACAGCACACTGTAATGTATAGATAGAGTGTACGGTGAACTCTGTTTATAGGACATGCACAGCACACTGTAATGTATAGATAGAGTGTACGGTGAACTCTGTTTATAGGACATGCACAGCACACTGTAATGTATAGATAGAGTGTACGGTGAACTCTGTTTATAGGACATGCACAGCACACTGTAATGTATAGATAGAGTGTACGGTGAACTCTGTTTATAGGACATGCACAGCACACTGTAATGTATAGATAGAGTGTACGGTGAACTCTCTTTATAGGACATGCACAGCACACTGTAATGTATAGATAGAGTGTACGGTGAACTCTGTTTATAGGACATGCACAGCACACTGTAATGTATAGATAGAGTGTACGGTGAACTCTCTTTATAGGACATGCACAGCACACTGTAATGTATAGATAGAGTGTACGGTGAACTCTGTTTATAGGACATGCACAGCACACTGTAATGTATAGATAGAGTGTACGGTGAACTCTGTTTATAGGACATGCACAGCACACTGTAATGTATAGATAGAGTGTACGGTGAACTCTGTTTATAGGACATGCACAGCACACTGTAATGTATAGATAGAGTGTACGGTGAACTCTGTTTATAGGACATGCACAGCACACTGTAATGTATAGATAGAGTGTACGGTGAACTCTGTTTATAGGACATGCACAGCACACTGTAATGTATAGATAGAGTGTACGGTGAACTCTGTTTATAGGACATGCACAGCACACTGTAATGTATAGATAGAGTGTACGGTGAACTCTGTTTATAGGACATGCACAGCACACTGTAATGTATAGATAGAGTGTACGGTGAACTCTGTTTATAGGACATGCACAGCACACTGTAATGTATAGATAGAGTGTACGGTGAACTCTGTTTATAGGACATGCACAGCACACTGTAATGTATAGATAGAGTGTACGGTGAACTCTCTTTATAGGACATGCACAGCACACTGTAATGTATAGATAGAGTGTACGGTGAACTCTGTTTATAGGACATGCACAGCACACTGTAATGTATAGATAGAGTGTACGGTGAACTCTGTTTATAGGACATGCACAGCACACTGTAATGTATAGATAGAGTGTACGGTGAACTCTGTTTATAGGACATGCACAGCACACTGTAATGTATAGATAGAGTGTACGGTGAACTCTGTTTATAGGACATGCACAGCACACTGTAATGTATAGATAGAGTGTACGGTGAACTCTGTTTATAGGACATGCACAGCACACTGTAATGTATAGATAGAGTGTACGGTGAACTCTGTTTATAGGACATGCACAGCACACTGTAATGTATAGATAGAGTGTACGGTGAACTCTGTTTATAGGACATGCACAGCACACTGTAATGTATAGATAGAGTGTACGGTGAACTCTGTTTATAGGACATGCACAGCACACTGTAATGTATAGATAGAGTGTACGGTGAACTCTGTTTATAGGACATGCACAGCACACTGTAATGTATAGATAGAGTGTACGGTGAACTCTGTTTATAGGACATGCACAGCACACTGTAATGTATAGATAGAGTGTACGGTGAACTCAGATAAGCAAAGATACCAGATGACCTTTTTTTAAAAACAAAACTGTTACGATTTTGCAAGTGATAGAGTAATTGATACGTAATTAGTTTCCTTTAATTAACTGTATATTTTTTATACATTGTCATAACTATTTTTCATTTCATTCTACAAAGGCATTCTCTCCTTTGTAAATCGAGCCACAATATCGCAATTACCATTGTATTTATGTGATAATAAATGTTCTAGTTCTAAAAAACATTACTAAAAGCTATGAAAAAGTGTAAGACAGAAAAAATTACTTGATCTGTATATTTTCCTCAGGAGGGGTAAATTGTTTTGTTACCATAGTAACAAAGTGAGTTTTGCTCTTAATTATTGCGTAAACAACTCTCCCGCTACCTAAAACAAAGGGAAACCATATCCAAACACTTTATTGAGCATTGTTAATTATTTGTGAATAAACAAGATGTAATGTTACGTATTTTGGAATTCTTGCAAAGCCAACAGGCAGTAAATTGGGGCTGTTTCCAAATAGTTCTAATCTAAAACACTATTATATTTTTATCTACCTAAACTTTGATGCCATTGGTTATATAAATTAATATAATATTGTATATACTAATAATAGAGATAATAATTAAATATAATATAAATGAATTAGAAATAAACTACTAGATAAGTGTTGATTTCAAAAGGTCAATACGTAAGATAAATACTGCACACCACTGTTGGCAAAACTTGCAACAAAGTTACTAGAATAAATCGCCTGAATAAATCCTATATAACAGCTCACCATTCAATTGGTTGTGCTATATCACAGCCCACCATTCAATTGGTTGTGCTATATCACAGCCCACCATTCAATTGGTTGTGCTATATCACAGCCCACCATTCAATTGGTTGTGCTATATCACAGCCCACCATTCAATTGGTTGTGCTATATTACAGCTCACCATTCATTGGTTGTGCTATATCACAGCTCACCATTCAATTGGTTGTGCTATATAACAGCTCACCATTCAATTGGTTGTGCTATATTACAGCTCACCATTCATTGGTTGTGCTATATTACAGCTCACCATTCATTGGTTGTGCTATATTACAGCTCACCATTCAATTGGTTGTGCTATATTACAGCTCACCATTCATTGGTTGTGCTATATCACAGCTCACCATTCATTGGTTGTGCTATATAACAGCTCACCATTCAATTGGTTGTGCTATATTACAGCTCACCATTCATTGGTTGTGCTATATTACAGCCCACCATTCAATTGGTTGTGCTATATTACAGCTCACCATTCAATTGGTTGTGCTATATTACAGCTCACCATTCATTGGTTGTGCTATATTACAGCTCACCATTCAATTGGTTGTGCTATATTACAGCTCACCATTCAATTGGTTGTGCTATATTACAGCTCACCATTCATTGGTTGTGCTATATTACAGCTCACCATTCAATTGGTTGTGCTATATTACAGCTCACCATTCAATTGGTTGTGCTATATTACAGCTCACCATTCAATTGGTTGTGCTATATTACAGCTCACCATTCAATTGGTTGTGCTATATTACAGCTCACCATTCAATTGGTTGTGCTATATTACAGCTCACCATTCAATTGGTTGTGCTATATTACAGCTCACCATTCAATTGGTTGTGCTATATTACAGCTCACCATTCAATTGGTTGTGCTATATCACAGCTCACCATTCAATTGGTTGTGCTATATTACAGCTCACCATTCAATTGGTTGTGCTATATTACAGCTCACCATTCAATTGGTTGTGCTATATTACAGCTCACCATTCAATTGGTTGTGCTATATCACAGCTCACCATTCAATTGGTTGTGCTATATTACAGCTCACCATTCATTGGTTGTGCTATATTACAGCTCACCATTCATTGGTTGTGCTATATTACAGCTCACCATTCAATTGGTTGTGCTATATTACAGCTCACCATTCAATTGGTTGTGCTATATTACAGCTCACCATTCAATTGGTTGTGCTATATTACAGCTCACCATTCAATTGGTTGTGCTATATTACAGCTCACCATTCAATTGGTTGTGCTATATTACAGCTCACCATTCAATTGGTTGTGCTATATTACAGCTCACCATTCAATTGGTTGTGCTATATTACAGCTCACCATTCAATTGGTTGTGCTATATTACAGCTCACCATTCAATTGGTTGTGCTATATTCACAGCTCACCATTCAATTGGTTGTGCTATATTACAGCTCACCATTCAATTGGTTGTGCTATATTACAGCTCACCATTCAATTGGTTGTGCTATATTACAGCTCACCATTCAATTGGTTGTGCTATATCACAGCTCACCATTCAATTGGTTGTGCTATATTACAGCTCACCATTCATTGGTTGTGCTATATTACAGCTCACCATTCAATTGGTTGTGCTATATTACAGCTCACCATTCAATTGGTTGTGCTATATTACAGCTCACCATTCAATTGGTTGTGCTATATCACAGCTCACCATTCATTGGTTGTGCTATATTACAGCTCACCATTCAATTGGTTGTGCTATATTACAGCTCACCATTCAATTGGTTGTGCTATATTACAGCTCACCATTCATTGGTTGTGCTATATTACAGCTCACCATTCATTGGTTGTGCTATATTACAGCTCACCATTCAATTGGTTGTGCTATATTACAGCTCACCATTCAATTGGTTGTGCTATATTACAGCTCACCATTCATTGGTTGTGCTATATTACAGCTCACCATTCATTGGTTGTGCTATATTACAGCTCACCATTCATTGGTTGTGCTATATTACAGCTCACCATTCATTGGTTGTGCTATATTACAGCTCACCATTCAATTGGTTGTGCTATATTACAGCTCACCATTCATTGGTTGTGCTATATTACAGCTCACCATTCAATTGGTTGTGCTATATTACAGCTCACCATTCAATTGGTTGTGCTATATTACAGCTCACCATTCATTGGTTGTGCTATATTACAGCTCACCATTCAATTGGTTGTGCTATATTACAGCTCACCATTCAATTGGTTGTGCTATATTACAGCTCACCATTCATTGGTTGTGCTATATCACAGCTCACCATTCAATTGGTTGTGCTATATTACAGCTCACCATTCAATTGGTTGTGCTATATTACAGCTCACCATTCAATTGGTTGTGCTATATTACAGCTCACCATTCAATTGGTTGTGCTATATTACAGCTCACCATTCAATTGGTTGTGCTATATCACAGCTCACCATTCATTGGTTGTGCTATATTACAGCTCACCATTCAATTGGTTGTGCTATATTACAGCTCACCATTCATTGGTTGTGCTATATTACAGCTCACCATTCAATTGGTTGTGCTATATTACAGCTCACCATTCAATTGGTTGTGCTATATTACAGCTCACCATTCAATTGGTTGTGCTATATTACAGCTCACCATTCAATTGGTTGTGCTATATTACAGCTCACCATTCAATTGGTTGTGCTATATTACAGCTCACCATTCAATTGGTTGTGCTATATTACAGCTCACCATTCAATTGGTTGTGCTATATTACAGCTCACCATTCAATTGGTTGTGCTATATTACAGCTCACCATTCATTGGTTGTGCTATATTACAGCTCACCATTCATTGGTTGTGCTATATTACAGCTCACCATTCATTGGTTGTGCTATATTACAGCTCACCATTCAATTGGTTGTGCTATATTACAGCTCACCATTCAATTGGTTGTGCTATATTACAGCTCACCATTCAATTGGTTGTGCTATATTACAGCTCACCATTCATTGGTTGTGCTATATCACAGCTCACCATTCATTGGTTGTGCTATATCACAGCTCACCATTCATTGGTTGTGCTATATTACAGCTCACCATTCAATTGGTTGTGCTATATTACAGCTCACCATTCAATTGGTTGTGCTATATTACAGCTCACCATTCAATTGGTTGTGCTATATTACAGCTCACCATTCAATTGGTTGTGCTATATTACAGCTCACCATTCAATTGGTTGTGCTATATTACAGCTCACCATTCATTGGTTGTGCTATATTACAGCTCACCATTCATTGGTTGTGCTATATTACAGCTCACCATTCAATTGGTTGTGCTATATTACAGCTCACCATTCAATTGGTTGTGCTATATTACAGCTCACCATTCATTGGTTGTGCTATATTACAGCTCACCATTCAATTGGTTGTGCTATATTACAGCTCACCATTCATTGGTTGTGCTATATTACAGCTCACCATTCAATTGGTTGTGCTATATTACAGCTCACCATTCAATTGGTTGTGCTATATTACAGCTCACCATTCAATTGGTTGTGCTATATTACAGCTCACCATTCAATTGGTTGTGCTATATTACACAGCTCACCATTCAATTGGTTGTGCTATATTACAGCTCACCATTCAATTGGTTGTGCTATATTACAGCTCACCATTCATTGGTTG